>CM068302.1:59539329-59753848 GCA_034768395.1 Linum lewisii | reverse complement strand
TTTGGGCTTT
This sequence comes from Linum lewisii, assembly GCA_034768395.1. Taxonomy (NCBI): domain Eukaryota; kingdom Viridiplantae; phylum Streptophyta; class Magnoliopsida; order Malpighiales; family Linaceae; genus Linum; species Linum lewisii. The sequence goes on along the minus strand of CM068302.1, from coordinate 59,753,838 downwards.
GATTTAGAGTTTTTTGGGTTTGGGGTTTGAACCGCTAAATTGCGGTTAGGGTTTTTAAAAACCAAAACCCGAATACAATTTAGCTTTTTTAAACCCGAACCGCAATGAAACTAATGGGGTGCAGTGGGTGCTTTAAATTTTTAAAACGGGGGTTCGTCCCGGGTGGGGCGGTGTTAAACCCCACCTTTGCCCCCCCCCTTTGGGACATGCTTCAAAAAACCCCAAGCCCCAAATAACCATGCAGAAAAAAAGCCCAAAACCCGAGCCATCCAAATCAACACCAAGGAGTTAAACAAATATATAAATGGGGGGAGGTTTTTATATTTTTATTTTTTATAACAAATTTTAATTATATTAATATTTTTTAAAAAACCCTTAATTGAATCATTGTAGATTTAATGATAATAATAGTGATAACAAATCTTGATGATTTTTGTTAGGAAGATTTTATACATCTAAGATATAAAAGGGAAAAAGAAGAATCTTTTATAAAAAAAAAAAAAATTTGTAAAATTTAGCATCCAAGGGGAATTTTTGGTTGTTCAAATATTGGTTTAATTCATTATTTATAATTCTTGAGTTAGTCTATAAAGACTATAAAAAAAATTTTTACCCAAGCATGAAAGACACACATGAAAGAAAAATCCAATGAAAAAATTAATAAACACCATTTATGTTTTTTTCAACAAAAACAAAAAGTAAGTAGAAACCCCCTTTAAAAATACAAAAAAATCGGGGTATCTCCTAATGATTATCCAAATTCTTAGGGAAGGAGGAAACGTGGGGTTTTTTTTTTAAAAGGGTTTATTTTTTTTTCCTTTTCAAAAAGAAGTTTTTTTATTTTTTTTTCCCAAAGTGTTCTATTTCTTTGGAATCATTATGAAGTATTTCATTAATATTAAATTTACAACTTAAACCCAAAAAAAAAAAAAATCAGGTAAGGTTATTCATGGAAAAATTAAAATAATCAGGTTAGGATTTTTTATCTTTGATTTCGGTTCTCAAAATTTTAGGCCGATTTTTTTCACAACACGGACAAGTAAGTTGATTTTATTTCATTACGTCAAAAATAAAATTAATATTGTTACGTAAGATAAATTTACGTTACGTAAATCTTACGTAACAATCACTTACAATTGTTACGTAATACAAACTGTGGATATGTAAGGCTTACGTAACGATAGTTATTTCTTACGTAACGAATGAAATTAAGCTTGTTACGTAAGACAACCCGTCGTTACGTAAACCTTACGTAACAAAAACTTACAACTGTTACGTAAGATAAACTGTGGTTACGTAAGGCTTACGTAACGATAGTTATTTCTTACGAAACGAATGAAATTAAGCTTGTTACGTAAGACAAACTGCCGTTACGTAAGCCTTACGTAACAATCACTTACAACTGTTACTTAAGACAAACTGTGGTTACGTAAGGCTTAAGTAACTAATGAAATTAAGCTTGTTACGTAAGACCAAACTGCCGTTACGTAAGCCTTACGTAACAATCACTTACAACTGTTACGTAAGATAAACTGTGGTACGTAAGGCTTACGTAACGATAGTTATTTCTTACGAAACGAATGAAATTAAGCTTGTTACGTAAGACAAACTGCCGTTACGTAAGCCTTACGTAACAATCACTTACAACCGTTACGTAAGACAAACTGTGGTTACGTAAGGCTTACGTAACGAATGAAATTAAGCTTGTTACGTAAGACAAACTGCCGTTACGTAAGCCTTACGTAACAATCACTTACAACTGTTACGTAAGATAAACTGTGGTTACGTAAGGCTTACGTAACGATAGTTATTTCTTACGAAACGAATGAAATTAAGCTTGTTACGTAAGACAAACTGCCGTTACGTAAGCCTTACGTAACAATCACTTACAACTGTTACATAAGACAAACTGTGGTTACGTAAGGCTTACGTAACGAATGAAATTAAGCTTTTACGTAAGACAAACTGCCGTTACGTAAGCCTTACGTAACAATCACTTACAACTGTTACGTAAGACAAACTGTGTTACGTAAGGCTTACGTAACGATAGTTATTTCTTACGTAACAAATGAAATTAAGCTTGTTACGTAAGACAAAACTGCCGTTACGGTAAGCCTTACGTAACAATCACTTACAACTGTTACGTAAAAAAAAAACAGTGGTTACGTAAGGCTTACGTAACGATAGTTATTTCTTACGTAACGAATGAAATTAACCTTGTTACGTAAGACAAACTGTCGTTACGTAAGCCTTACGTAACAATCACTTACAACTGTTACGTAAGAAAAACAGTGGTTACGTAAGGCTTACGTAACGATAGTTATTTCTTACGTAACGAATGAAATTAAGCTTGTTACGTAAGACAAACTGTCGTACGTAAGCCTTACATAACAATCACTTACAACTGTTACGTAAGACAAAACTATGATTACGTAAGACTTACGTAACGATAGTTATTTCTTACGTAACGAATGAAATTAAGCTTGTTACGTAAGACAAACTGTCGTTACGTAAGCCTTACGTAACAATCACTTACAATTGTTACGTAAGAAAAACTGTGGGTACGTAAGGCTTACGTAACAATCATTTACAACTGTTATGTAAAGATACTCATCTATTACGTAAGGCTTACGTAACCACAATTATTTCTTACGTAACATGACCTACTAAAACCTGCTATAGCAGGTTACTAACTTCAAGTTATTATAATTTCAATGACTTGAAGGCATTGTAGGAGGTACCAAAAAATCAAAGTCAGATACTTAAAAATCAGCCCCCGTGAAAAAACTTATTTTGAGGAATAATTAAACATAATAAAAACTGAAAATTCATCAATGGGACCGTTAAAATAATTATGAAAGAATGATGATATATCAAATATACTTAGGGTCGTTTGTCCCCAAGAATTGGTTTGGTGAGAATTCAATTCTCTAAGATTTGGGCATTCTAGACTATTTCGAGAATCAATTGTTTGGATGAGTGAATTTGTGAGATTCTTGGACGGGGAAATAAAAATAAATAAAATAAATAAAACAAAAGAATATGACAAATACTAAAATGCCGCAACTTTAATCCCTACATCCCCAATAACAAAGACATTTTTTCATCTTACTTTGAATTCGTCCTAGGATGGACCCACTCCTAGAATCAATTCTAGGCAATTCTCGGCATTTTTTTGCGAAACAAACGATAGAATTGGTTGAATTCCGAGGTCCAATTCTAGGTAATTCCCACCCTAAATTCTCTGCACAAACGACCCCTTAGATTTGATGGACGTTCCAATTTAAATTGGCTCTACTCGATTAGTGTTCTGAATTGGTCATAATTCTAAAAAAAAACTGTTACGTAAAAAAAAAAATTGAAAAATAAAAATCTTGATTGGCTCGTTGAAACAATTATAAAATCATGATAAATGTTATATCTAAAATATACTTAGACAGATGTTCCAATTCAAACCGACTTAACTCGATGCTCTGATTTGGTCAAAGTTATTTTTTTTATGTATATAAAACTTAATATTCATAACCGTTTAAAAATAAATTATTGAAATGTAAATTGTGAGCTCTAATTTTGATATATTAAAAAAAAGACTCCAGAACTATATGTGAACAAAAAAAAGCGTAAAATAAAATTATGTAGTGAGCAACTTTTGTAGTTAACAAAAATCTACACTAGGTTATGTATTAATACATTATTTACTTCAAAAGTTCAATGTACTATATATTTAAAAATTTAATCTAAGAAATTAAAAAAATAAAAATTCTAACCAAACTTTATATTTGAAAGAAACAATATATCAATGCGTCAATTTATTATTTACTTTAAAAGTTCGATGTATCTGAAAGAAACCAAGATCAGGTGGCGGCATGCCTGCTATTCTTTCCACGAACTCAGTTGGGAGCACTGCTTCGAAAAATCCAGGTCCCAATAACCACTACAGTAAAAAAAAGCACATACCGTCTCCTCACCAACTCTGAACGGCGGCGACGACATTTATGTAAACGATGATATTTGTTCCCGTTGCAGAACAGATACTGAAGACGCCCTCCATGTGTTAAGAGACTGCCCCCTGGCAAAAAGCACATGGAAGTCGCTCATCCCTGCCGTGGATCATCAGAGCTTCTTTACAGGTACTTTGCTTGAGTGGTTCATTAGAGAGCTCAACTCCCCAGACAGAGGCCAACTCGTGGGCATCACAGCTTGCTCATCTGGAAAGCCCGTAACGAATAATATTTTCGACAACGTCGGTGACAAGCGATCAGCTCCGCCTACGAGTCCTTTCTTGGATCCCCGGGTTCGAGAGACAATGAGAGCCCATTCACTGTGCTTGTCGGAAGTAGAGGAGAGACGGAGCGAGACTCTCATTTCTTGATTCCCCCTCCAGATGACTCGATCTCCCATCAATACTGATGGTTCGGTACTTCATCTTGACGGCAAGGCCGCGGCTGGCGGTGTGCTCCGTAACTCCCATGGCTCCATGATCGGAGCTTTCTCAGCTAACCTCGGCATCTGCTCCATCATGCGAGCAGAACTTAGAGTTGCTGAAATTGGACTCCAATATGCTTGGAGCTTGGGTATTAAGAAAGTCATCCTCCAAATGGATTCTCTTGCTGCAGTTAACGCCATCTTGGACCCTCCTGCAGATGATATGCGGCAAAGCCACACCTGGGAGAGATCAGCAGATTGCGACAGCAAGATTGGCAAGTCTCCGTCCAGCATGTTTTCAGAGAAGCTAACCGGGTGCTGATCTGCTCGCCCACCTGGGGCACGGCAAACCTCTTGGGACTACTTTTTTAATTCTGCCCCTTGTTATCAGATACGCTCTTTTTAGCGATTGTACCGGGACCTCGCTCCCCCCTTTGATTCGTTCTAATTGATCTGGGTGCTTGCACCCGCCTTTCTACCCAAAAAAAAAAGTCCCAAAACTCGAGGCATCCAAGTCAACACTCAGAGAGTTCAGCAAGATATGATCAATGAGGCGATGGTTTATTATTATTATTTTTTTATAACTAAACTTTAATTACTATTAATATTATTCGAAACCCTTGAATTGAATCACTGTAGATATTAATGTGTATAATAATAGTGATAACAAATCTTTATGATTTTTGTTAGGAAGATTTATACATCTAAGATATAGGAGGCGAAAAAGAAGAATGCAGTTAGTAAAAGAAATAGTCAAAATTGTGAAACTTAGCATACCAACTGGGAATTTTTGGTTGTTCATATATATATATATATACAAGTTGAAGGCTCTCTCAGAGATAAACCCTAAAGATCCCTCTCTATTCTCTGCATAATATAGAGAGAGATGATCGGAGGAGATGTGATTGGTATTGACCTAGGTACAACCTACTCATGCGTCGCCGTTTCAATCGACGGTAACATCGAAATCATACCTAACGATCAAGGCAACCGGATCACTCCTTCCTTCGTCGCCTTTTCCGATTATAATTCTGAGCTCCTCATCGAGAAAGCTGCCAAGAATCAGGCAGCTCTTAACCCCACCCGTACTATCTTCGACATCAAACGTCTTATCGGAAAGAATTTCGATGATCCAGAAGTTCAAAGAGATTTGAACTACTTGCCTTACACTGTGGTCAACAGAGACGGGAAGCCTTGCATTCAATTACAGCTCAAATCGCCGCCGGGAGAAGAAATTCAAATTAGGGCTTTTACTCCGGAAGAGATCAGCGCCATGGTGTTGGGGAAGATGAAAGAGACTGCCGAATCTTACCTTGGGAATCCAATTGCCGGCGCCATAATAACAGTCCCTGCTTATTTCAACGACGCACAAAGGAGAGCCACCAAGGAAGCCGGCAAAATCGCAGGCCTTAACGTCCTCCGAATCATCAATGAGCCAACCGCAGGCGCTATTGCATACGGTCTGAGCAGAAAGAGTCATCGGAAGGGCAAAAGGAAAATTTTGGTGTATGATTTGGGCGGAGGGACATTCGACGTGAGCCTCATGGAAATCGAGGATGAAGTATTCGAGGTAAAGGCCACTGGCGGCGACACGAATCTCGAGGAGGAGATTTGGATAAGAGAGTGTGGAATACTTTATCAATTTAATCAAAACGAAGCACAAAAAAGGATGTTGGTGGGCACAGAAAGGCATTAGGGAAGCTTCGAAAGGAATGCGAGAGGGTGAAAAGGGCATTGAGCAATCAAGTGAAGTTAGAGTTGAGATTGATTCTCTTATAGATGGGATGGATTTCTCAGAGTCATTGAGCAGAGCTAAATTCGAAGAGTTGAATATAAGTCTGTTCAAGAAGACATTAGAGGTTGTTAAGAAAACAATGGAAGATGGTAATGTAAAGAAGAGGGAGATTGAAGAGATAGTGCTTGTTGGTGGAAGTAGTAGGATTCCTAAGCTTAGAGAGATGTTGAAAGATATGTTTGATGGGAAGGACTTTAACAAATGTGTGAACCTGATGAGGCTGTGGCTTATGGTGCTGCTCTTCTTGGAGCCAAACTCAGTGGCAATGCTGCTTCTTCTTCTATTCCCGGTAAATTCTAACGCTTTCCCTTTGATTGAGTTGTTTCAAAAATACATGTAGCGTGTTAAGAGTTATTGATTATGACATGTAGGTTTTACTTTCTCCGATGTTTACTCCGTTGAGCTTGGGAGTTGGTGTCAATGGTGTCTGATGAGTGTAATTGTACCAAAAAACACGGCTATTCTTACAAAAATGTCAAAAAAATTTCTAAATTCCAAGGACCTGCAAACCACAATGGCTTTCAAGGTTGTCGATTACATTTACTTAATATTGTTTGCTTATTTTGTAATTTTGTTTGATCTATTAACGTGAATCAGAGCATTACTAATATGAAGTGGATAACTATAATTTTAGGTGTATCAAGGTGAAAGACCTCTTGTTAAGAAATGTATCCAGCTTGGATGCCTTCAGCTCCAAGGCATCACTCCAGCACTAAGGTATGAAATTTTTCATTTTGTTTTATTAGAAAGACGTACAAGATGAGTGAATTTTAATTATTAATTTACCATAATATGGGGTGGATTATAGGAGAGTCACCAAAGCAAGAGTGTCATTTGAGATTGATGAGGATGGAATATTAACGGTGACAGCCAATGAGGAGAAATGTTCAAAAGATGAATCAAAGTCAAAGTCAATCACAATCAGCAGCTATAAGGAAACATCACGCAAAGGAGGTGGCCTCCATATGCAAGAGGCGAAACAATGGTCGAGAAGATAACAAGGAGAAGGAGCGTTTGTTGTAGAATTGCATTAAGGGTCGTTTGGTATGGGATATTTCAAATAGCTAGCTATTTGAGATATTAGTTATTGGAGTATTGATATTTGAGGTGAAATTCTTGTTTGGTATTGAATATGAAATGAAATGGTTTCTATGCAATTCACATTTGACCTTATTTTCGTCAAGTCATATGTAACACCATCATCGAAATATATCGAGAGCGAGTCTTGTTGATTCGTTTTCGTAAACTAAGATATTGACATAAATTTCCAATTCCGAGTTCAATGTAAAGATATAACTTTTATACAAAAATTGGGGAAAAATAATTTTGTGTGGTCCAGTGGCATATAATTCAGTTGAATTGCAAGGGGTAAATGTATACAGAATGATATGGGGGTGGTATTAGATATCCACCTATTTAGGTGTATCTAAAAGGTGCTATTGATATTCAATATAGCACCCAATAGCTAGCTATCGAGCAACGAAAAACGATGATATTTCGAATAGCTAGCTATTGGGTGCATTAATATCAATAGCACCATCCAAACAACCCTAAACAATTCATAATGACTTCAAGCTAAAATGAATAACTCGAATAATAATAAGGGTGATAAAAAGATAACCTTAGTAAATGCTTAGAAGAAGCTTCTAGATGGTACAATGCTAATGTGAATGCTTCCAAGGAAGATTATGAGGACATGAAGCTGAAGCTATCCAACACATGTATTCGTAGTACTCGTGAACCTAAGTCTAAAAGCTTTTGGAGGTGGATAAATAAATAATTGCACTCTATTTCCTTTTTATTTCTATCTTTTGCAATTGCAGCTTAGAGTTTATGTAACTGAAAGAGTTGAAAACTAACCAAATTAAAGCAGAGCTACGGAAGAAACTTGGGCACTGTTCAGCACTGTTCCTAAGGAATAGTAATGAACAGGAACAGGCCCTCTGCTTTTTCTGGTTTAATCTTTTGCAATTGCAGCTTAGAGTTTATGTAACTAAAAACTTGCATAAGGGCATCTAAGTTGCATACCAACTGTGGAAGTTCAAATCCAGTATCAACAGTCAACCTTTTCAACTCTGTCAGCTTCTCAATTTCAATTCAACAACTTGACTTAGCTGTGTACATCCCAAAACATCCAACGTTTCCATATGCATCATATGACACAGATTTGGAAGCCTTTCACCGATCTGCAATCAGACATCCTAAGCAACTTCACAACTCCAGTTTATCAAGCCCCATCAACTCAGCCAACTGCTTCCTATCTTGAGAATGAAGGGCCTATCCCACGTAATCGATACAGTAAAGGATGACACTACTTATGGTCCAACTAGTGAATTCTTCATTAGCATCATCCGTTTGGGTTCTTTTTTTGGTCTTAGTCTTCTCATTAGCGACATTCTCCATTGACTTTTACACAAATTTTCATTTTTATCATCAACCTCCCTGAAACCAGAAAGGTTCAACACCTCCATTGACAAGAAGCCTGACATATTCAGAGAAATCAATGACTCCACCCTCTCAAGCCCTTAAATCTCGACTAACTGTGTGCAACCCGAGACGCCCAGTACTTGCAAATGCTTCAGACGAGACAGATCCAGCAGCTTCTTAATCAATGTGCAATATCCCACGTGGTTAGATCCTGCAGAGATTCCAATTTCTCCAGATCTAGAGTCTCGGTAAGCTGCTGACACTGACTAACATCCAAGTGCAGGATATGGTTTAAACCAGATAGGGTTGATAGTTTTGAGATGAACTCGCAGCTGGATAAAGATGGGTCTTTTAAAAGCTTTATCTGTTTGATCGCAGACAACTTTGTGCATCCCTTGATATTTACCTGCAACAAAAAAGACAGATCCAGAAGCTCGTTAATAGATGTGAAGTTAGTCATCATTAGCAATTGCAGTGCTTGCTTCGAGCTTCTGGAACCCGGACACCTCAGTCAGCTGCTTGCACCCATTTATGCGCAGTGTCTTGACAACTTTGAGACGGGGCAAATCCACCAACTTTGTAAGTGATGTGCAGCTTGAGATGCGTAGCGAATCCAAGGACACCAATGTCTCGAGCCCCCTTAACATGAGTAAACCGTCCACATATGGAAATGGACAGATTTTGCAGATTGCAGAGCCCAAAGAGATCTAAGGATTGTTCCACTGACAATAGAGGATTTTTGTCAATCTTTAACCTCCTCAAGTTACTTGAGGATTTTTGTCAATGAAACCACTACCCCCTTCTCTAAAACTCAAGTAACTTTTTTTTTTTTAGCCAAAAAAAAAAGTTACTTGAGTTTAGAGAAGGGGTAGTGGTTTCATTAATCCTGAATATCCTGCTGGTTTCAGTTCCATGCTATTGTCAGATTGGACGAAGCCTCTCCGAGAGAGAGGAACTGACGTTAAAAAATCTCCAGTTTTCCTGCAAATTGGCCAGATTACTTAAACTGGGTAGTTCTTCCAACGGATAACTGTTGGAAATAGAAAGAACTGAACCAAGGAAGTAATAATGACAAACATGTGTGACTAGATTGTACTAATAATAGTATGTTTAATAACATCCGTCTGCACCTTTACAAACACACAGACTACCTATTTATATATTTATCAAACAACACCTCTAATCTAACCAACACAACCCTTCAGCTTTTTCAAACTACAGAATTAGTAACTGTTTTTTTTTTTTTTTTGCTTTCCCGCACGTGATTATTTTCAACAATAACAACGTTGTAGACTTAACTCTGTGAGAGCCTTTAGATGTTCAAGCCATCTAGATTTACAAGATTTGGAGCCGTATGGATCATCAAGGTTTAAGGCATTCTCAACCTTGTTAAACCATGAATTTGACAAACACCAGTGTTATCCAGAACTAGCAGTGTCTGTCAAATACTGAGATTTGCGAGATTTGGCGGCCTCTTCAGATTCAAGTCATCCATAATCTTCAGGCTGATTAGAGAGGAGGGGAGTGCAAAATGGGCAATCATATCATTCCTGAAGCCCACCTCATTCTCCACCAGTAGACTCTCAAAACGGATTCTCGACAACCTAAGATACTTCCACTTGGATTGCTTCCATATATCAGCAGGAATTTCATGCTTGCAATCAATAAAAACACAGTTCCTCCAAGTTTTCGAGATCCAAAAGTTTCGGAATGCAAGCATATGAGAAGTACCACTGCTTCAGACTTGTGGGGAGTAATTGAGATCCAAAAGATGCCGAATATGTCACCTTCATCTCTTCAAGATTTTGGAGCTGTCCAATGTCACCAACTATTTCTATTGCTCCTAGTGGCTAATTATGTGGATTGGTTTGGGATGCCCCTTCTATCCCCAAGTGTTGTTTTGTTGCTTGGTTTGCCACTCACAACAAGATGAGAGTCACAAATTCCTAATGAATTGACTTGAAATGTATAGAATTCAGAAATATACTTATTAGTTCATCTTTAAATATACAAATAGATACTACATAATTGACGGCCGTTGGCCGAGTTAGGCAACGGATCAGCATTCAGGAATTTGTTGGGTTTGGAAAGTTCCAAACTCTTCTCCATCCATTAAATCTAGTTTGACCCTTTGATCAATATAATGGTCTAAATTTATTAGGAGTATTTAAGACTTTACACATATAATTTATTTATTATATTCAATATAAATACTTTAATATTTTTATGGTGACCGGCGGCGACACTCTCCGGCGATCGGCCACTGTCGCCGGTGACTTTTACGACGAGGCTCCAACGATTTTGGCGACGACAAGTTAACTAGTTAACCTGGGTTTTTATTGATAAATAGTTAATAGGTTATCAGCATATAACTAGTTAACTTGGTTTTTTACTAATAACTAGCTAACTAACATATTATCAGTAGATAACTAGTTAACTGAACTAGTTAACATCATGATTTAGATTAGACTTGGCAATGGGTAGGGTAGGGTCAGGGTATGGTGTCAACTGTACCCTTACCCTCAGGGTATAACTTTGGAAAATACCCGACCATTTACCCTACGGGTTTTCAACTGTCCTACCCTTACACTACCCTACAAATACCCATAGGGTTCGTGGGTACCTAAGATATTTTAATATATTCTTATAACACAATTTCATCGATATCATTCTCACCCACATAAATAAAATAAAAAATATTATATAAGCACTAGATATATATAAATTAGTCAATAAAGTAATGTTATACAAATATTACGATCAATTTCTACTATCGTCATCATTGTACATTTTAAATCAAAACTTGAATCATGTGTAAGTAAATAATTATTGGTTATAATGTGATTTTATATAGTTAATTGTGAATCATCTCACGAATCAACCGTCGACAATAGTTTGTTTAGTAATTTTACAAAAAAAATACTTAGATTTATAGTGAGGTGAAGGGTAGGGTATTTTTCGGGTAGGGTTTTGGTCATATCCTTATCCTACCCTTACCCTACTTTTTCAACTAAGAGAATACCCTTACCCTACCCTTACCCAGTCAACATAGGGTATTATCCTCGTTGACTAGGTAGGGTAGGGTATCAATTGCCATCCTTAATTTAGATAACTAGTTAACAAATTTTTAATTTAGTTAACTAGTTATTTTATTATTAATTGGGTTATTATTTTTCAAATGCTCTAACTTTGGCGATTTATTTTCAAAATGCACTAAGTTTCGGAAACCCCAAATCTATCCCAGACTTAACACTGTTAGTCCTTATTTGTAAAATTTAAACATTTTGAACCAAGTTGCTAATGGAATTAACTTTTAAGTTTTTTGTCTTCTAAAATCAGTAACCCAAGTTTTCCCAAATTACATTTTGACCCTTCTTAATTCTATCCCTTACAAACCTTCTCCCAAACCCATCCACCTCTTCACCTTCTCCGATCATCTCCCGCCGCCGATGCCGCCGCTGCCGTTGCCGCCGTTGACGCGTCATCTTCTCACTGGTTGATTTCTTTCCCCGCAGCTTTGAGACGAAGAAAAGACTTCGGATTCGAATCTCCGATCCGGAGAACGCCAAATGGGAGATCCCCAACGAAATCATCCCCTGCCGCTCCTCCGCCGGCCTTAAACCGACGAGAATCCACCGCGGCGTCACGCTGCAAGAGGAGGAGAGCCGCGGCTGCAGAGGAGGAATATTCTCCCACGCGAGCTCCGATCGTAGTCTTCGCAATCCAGAACATCGTCCCCTTCGGATTCACCGTCTCGAGGAAGTCCACCAGCGACGTCCTGTTCAATTCGTCCCCTACTCCATCCGATTCGGAAACCTACCTAGTGTTCAAGGATCAGTACATCCAGCTGTCTTCATCTCTCCCCGAGAATCGATCTTCAATCTACGGCCTCGACGAGCACACAAACCCTAATTTTACTGTTGGTCTAGGTATCTCTACTACGATTGAAGATGTTAATAAAATTTACTGTTAGAGCTGATTGATTACCATATATACATATGATCGATTATATACAATAACATACTCAGAATGGTATGAGATTCTAGGAGAATTTTCAAGTTTAAAAGTTAAGCAGCGAGCATAAATTTCAATTTAGAGAATTTTACACGGAATTTCATTGTTTTCAAGCTATGGTACCCTGAGTGGTACGGCTTAGATTAGCTCACCCTAATTGTATCATTATTTTATACTGAAACGTATAGGCCATGTTTGGTATCCATGAATTCTCACTGATTTAAAGCCAATGATTCTTGAATCAATGTATTTTGACAATCTTTGATTTTTTTGTGAATTATTTTTTACCAAATACATGCATTTGATATATACAAATACATGTCTTACCATCCTAGGTAAGATTTGAGGAATCCATACTCTTTTATCATTTTATTATTACCATCAGTTTTATACCAAACAATGTATTGTTTACAATACATCCATCCTACAATCCTCGAGTTTAAAATGCATGAATTTTAACCAATTATATGTATTTAAGTATCCATCTACCAAACATGACCATAAATCCATATTGTAGAAGAAGAAAATCAAAAATAATGTATTGAGAGCATCACACATCATTAGATCGATCCATAAATAAGTTAATACATAATTCAAAAATCATGTTAGGTTGTGTTGGCCAATTTTAATTTGATTTGCTTAGTTGAATTAAATATGTCTAAAAGATTCACATACTATGAATTGGGTCATAAAATAGCCTTTATATGTAAGTCCTGAATCATCAAAACATAGTCGCTCGCTTGCTCACTTCGCAACTCAGTCAACAACTACACTGAAGAACAGAGAACCTCTGAAAATGGTGGTGAAGGTGTACGGTCCAGCTATGCTTCTCCCAAGCGAGTCATCGTCTGCCTTATTGAGAAAGGCATCGAATTCGAGACCGTCCCCGTTGATCTCGTCAAGGGAGAGCATATGCTTCCCGACTACCTCAAGCTCCAGGTAAAAACAGGGTTTCAATTCCAGCGTTTTGGCGATCGGAGGTTTTGAATTTGATCTTTGATGATGTAATTTAATCCAATTATGAACAGCCCTTCGGATCTCTGCCCGTGATTCAAGACGGAGACTACACTCTCTATGGTAATTCACTAAATTCTGATGTTGTAGTACTACATCCTCCCTCTGCGTTTTCGTTATCTCGTTCAGGCAAAACGTCGAACAGTTGGCGTGCGTGAGTGAAAATGTTAAATTTGATGAAAAGTTGAAAACCCTCTTTATTTCTCAACCCCACACAGAGTCAAGAGCGATCATAAGGTACTACTCCGAGAAGTACAAGTCCCAGGGGACTGATCTTCTAGGGAAGACGATAGAAGAAAGAGGTCTCGTTGAGCAATGGCTGGAAGTTGAGGCACACAACTACCACCCACATGTCTACAACCTCACTCTTCATGTCATGTTTGCATCCGTTCTGGGATTCCCAGCTGACGAGAAGCTGATAAAGGAGAGCGAGGAGAAGCTTGAGAAAATGCTGGATATATATGAAGATAGGCTGTCAAAGAGCAAGTATCTGGGTGGAGATTTCTTCAGCTTAGCTGATCTTAGCCACCTCCCGTTTACTCAGTACCTTGTGGGTCCGATCAAGAAGGAGTACATGATCAAGAGCAGGAAGCATGTGAGTGCTTGGTGGGATGATATCAGCAGTAGGCCTTCATGGAAGAAGGTTCTTGAGCTCTGAAATGGGACACCATTAATGGTGTGTTTGTGTATTCCAAATAATATGATGTTGCAGATGTGCTTTGGAGGCCTATGTTGCATCTTTAGAATCTGTGTTGTGGGAAGGAAATCTGTTTGTGAGTGTACCCTTAATACTACTACTGTCTTAAACAAGGTTTTAATTCTGTGGATTGGTTTGGGATGCCCCTTCTATCCCCAAGTGTTGTTTTGTTGCTTCTTGGTTTGCCACTCACAACAAGATGAGAGTTACTCATGAATTGGCCTGAAATGTATAGAATTCAGAAATATACTTAGTTCATCTTTAAATATAGGGAAATGGTACTTTGGCCCCCTCTACTTTGCCAAGTTAACAAACAACCCCCTATACTATGAAATGATTAATTTACCCCCTCCTACTATGCCAACCTAACAAACAACCCCTTGCATCCAAAACTCCATTCAAAATTCCGTTAAGAGATGACTCACCAATATGATTCATCCATAACCATAATTAATGACAGTACATTGCCACGTCATTAATGACAGTACATTGCCACATCATTAATGACAGTACATTTTTAGTACAAAAGGCAATAAAAATATTAATCTTAAATTTATAAATTAAAAAGTATATATTAACTTTTTATGGATTTCTATTTTCAATTTTTTCAATTAAATAAATATTTTGTATTTAAAAATTTCAAAGTTATTTGTAGAAAAAATTGTATATTTATTTTAGAAAAAAATCTAATTTCATTTTTAATATTAAAATCCATAAACGAAATATTTTTAAATAATATTTTTTATTTTTTATTTATAAATTAATTTTTTTTATAATTTTTATTTTTTTCTTTTTGGTTCAGTTGAGATGGATGAAAGTCGTTGATGTGGCAATGTACAGTCATTAATTGTGGATGAGTCATATTGGTGAGTCATCACTTAACGGAATTTTGGATGGAAATTTGGATGGAAGGAGCTGTTTGTTAGGTTGGCATAGTAGGAGGGGGTAAATTGATCATTTCATAGTATAGGGGGCTGTTTGTTAACTTGGCAAAGTAGAGGGGGGCAAAACACCATTTTCCCTTAAATATACAATAGATACTAGATAATTGGGGGCTTTTCACTAAAATAAAAAAAAAATTAACTATTAACCTAAATAAATACGTTTCAAAACTATTGATTTTTATAGATAAAATCGCCCCAGGCCTAGGCGATATCGCCCAAGGCCCAGGCGATATCGCCCCAGCACCAAGGATTGTCACCCGTGACTCTAAAACGGGTCCGTGATTAGATTCGGTTCAGTCACGTGTGTGAAAATAGCCAAGGATTAGGCGATATCGCCTAATGTATGGGCGATATCGCCTACATCTCGGAGCACTAACCACCCTATAAATCCTTGTTAGTTTCGGGGGTTAGTCACCAAATCGAAAGAACTAACATTCTAAAATGGCCGACTACACTTTGTCACGAGAATTCCGAATCCAAGTTTTCTGGGGGGCCGTATCGTCCAGGATTGGACCGGCTTATCCTACGAAGGGGGAAATAATGTCCGTCTGAAGATGACCAAGCGAGCGACCTATGATAGTGTGGTTACCGTGTTTCGGCGGAAAATGGGTCTTGGAGCGGATCAGATAATCCAGTCATTTGTCTGGAGAATGCCGATATACAGTTCTGAGGGAAATCTGTCGCATTTCGTTTCTAGGCCGATATCGGACGACAACGGCGTACAAGTCATATACGACTTAGTTCGCGTCAACCCATTTTTCCAAGGTGCCGAGTTGTACGCCTTGATGGAAGAGGAGCCGTCTCAGTTCTCCGATTTCTCGGGGGTCATTCCAAATCAGATGGCAGAGCAGAGCCAAACGTATGATGGGGAATACATGGCGACCAGTCATATCGGTCCGGAGGAGGAGGAGGTTGACCAAGAGGGGTTGGCGCGAGATGAATATGTCAGCACCGACGATTCTGGAGATGAAAGGAGCCATTGCTCGGCGGACGAAGGGAATCCAAACGTCGACGATGACATTGGCCAAACCGACGAGGAAGACGACGATGAAGAAGGGGAGCCACAGCAAATAGCGTGGAAGTTTATGTGCCACTGGAACATGCCACGAGCGAGGGTGACGACTGTGACGACATTATGACAATCTCCAACACCTACTCCATGGACAGGCGCTTCAGATCCCAGCGAAGGCGTACTGGTCGGTGGAGATGGAATTCTTCTTGGGTCAGACATTCTCTACCAAAGGTCAACTGGTGTCCCTAACGAAGAGCCAAGCAGTCATCCGCAACTATAAGTACAGGGTAATCACTTCCAACCCGAAGGAATGGGCCATCAAGTGCATCGACTCGACGTGTCCTTGGAGGATGCGTTCTACACTTAGCAACAGATATGGATTCTGGATAATACGACAACTCAACAACGGCCACAGTTGTGACCGGTCAACGATACTAGGGCCCCGCCCACAGCTCGATGTCACGCTGATCTCAGATGCAATCATGCACATTGTGCGCAGAGAGCCGGGGTTGAAGGTTGAGACAGTTATTGATTGCATTCTGGAGAAGTACCACCGCAATTATCGTACCGGAAGGCGTGGTTTGGCAAGCAACGTGCTGTCGAGAAGCTGTACGGTGACTGGGTGGCATCATACAACAACATTGAGACAATCCTGAATGTTATTCGTCTCACAAACCCCGGGACACGGTACGAGATCATAACCCACCCGACGGGTAACTGTAGGATGTTCAAGAGTGTGTTTTGGGCGTTTGGGCCATGCATAGAAGCCTTCAAGCACTGCTCTGGGGTCATGATCATTGACGGCACATTCCTCACGGGCAAGTACAAGCAAGTGTTGTTGATGGCTAGTACATTCGATGGGCAACATCGGATTGTTCAATTGGCGTACGCCATAGTTGACAAAGAGGATTCCGATAATTGGAAGTGGTTCATGGAGAATCTACAGAGACATGTGACCAATCGGGCCAACATCACAATCATCAGTGATCGACACAAGGGGATAGCAGCGACAATGCGCAACATTGATCGAGGGTGGGCATGGAGGTGGTGTCTACGCCATTACGTAAGCAACTTCAACAAGAAACACCGCAACCAAACTTTAAAATCTCGCATTTGGAACTTAGGTATTTGTCAACTTGTTTACGGTGTATTTGAACTTAACTAATACAATATTGTCATACAAACTGGATATTCATAGAAGTCTTCATCGCTACCCGCAGGAATAGAAGGGAATGTGCGGAAGTTTGAGGCAAAGAAGGCAGAATGGTTGGCGATCCATGATGAACAAAACGTACGGGAGCCAAAAGGGTGAATGAGGAACTACCCTTATGGAGCTTGGCCTATGACAACACTGAGGGAGGCGGTGCTCGGTGGGGAACCATGACGACCAACGCGCAAGAATGCATGAACGGAGTACTTAAGGGCGTGCGACGTTTGCCCATGTCTTCTGTGATCGAGCACACATTCCACCGTATGGTCAAGTATTGGCATAGGCGCCGTGGGGAATACCAGGGAATGTTGGCAGAAGGGAACGCGTATACGAAGTACTGTCAGAAATTAACCAAAGAATCTACGTCAAGTTCCGTCAGACACTACGTGCTGCGTACGATGCGGCTAACGGGGTTTACGAGGTTAAGTCTGGTCCAAACAATCAGAACCGTAGTGGTAATAATAGCTACGTTGTTCGGTTCGATAGGAAGTCGAATCGTAAGGGGACTTGCACATGCGGGAAGTTCCAGGGGTACAAGGTACCGTGCTCCCATGCTGTAGCTTGTTGCACATTTGCTGGTGCTAACTGGCAAAACTACGTCAGCCCCTTCTATCTGGTATCCAAGACCCAGCTAGTGTATGCTTAGTCATTCCAACCAATACTGGGTCCTAAAGACTGGATCCCACACACGGGCCTACCAGTGATCCTGCAACCTCATCTTCTTCGTGGCCAGGGTCGTCCACGACACTCTCGAATCAGAAACGAGATGGATTGGCGTGAGGAGGGTCGCCCAAGTAAGTGCAGGACATGCGGTCGCGTGGGTCATAATGCAAGGACATGTGGAAGGAGACGGGACAGTGCCTGGGCGTCTTCTAGTAATCAAGCGTGAAATAAAATAGTGTATCTGTAACGTTTTTATCTCGGTTCGTTCAATAACAAAATGTTTTCAATTTCACCACTGTTTTTAATTTGAGTTTACATATTCCAAGGCAATGCAAACACTGGCCGTCACTCTAGGCATAGGCGATGTCGCCTGTGACATGGGCGAGATCGCCTGGGTCACGGGCGATATCGCCTGTGCCACAACAGGGGGCAGTATGCATCATAAAACCCTCCTATCACCATACTCCAAACACACACCACTACTTTCAATTTTCGAATTCAGTTTCCATCCATCGCGGTCACACTATGGTGTTCAACATGGGGAAAGAAGTAGAGCTCGTGATAAAGGTAAAAAAACATGCCTTGTTTCCCCGTCTACTTCACGTTTTGCACTAATTACAATTGTTATTGTCGTGTAGTTTCAGAAGTTGATCGTATAATGTACAAGATGAAGAAACCTCAGGAAGACCTGTTCGAGTATGAGCTAAGTGAGGTGAATTGCTGGTGTGATTTGAGGGCAACAAGATCCATTCAACTGAAGGATCTCGAACCCTATTTTGGGTGTCCGCTTGAGAGGGAGGTATAAAGACTGGAATGATTTTCTTAATTTGTCACCTATCCCATTAATATTTCCTAACCCGCATGTTTCGTTGCCATTTTTTAAAGAACAAGGGTTGTGGTTATTTCGAAACATTGGTGGTTCGGGAGGCTGTGGACAAGATCAGAAGGGAGAAGGACAATATAATACTGGCGAAGGACAAAGAACTTGATCGAGCTAAGAGGGAGAGCCAAAGGGTCGTTAGGGAGAAGGACGAGATGATTCGACAACTGAACCAGAAAATCAAAGAACAACAAGAGCTTATGAATTTCATTATGAGAAACCCTCGGACCTAACCGTGTTGGAACTGTTGTTTATGTAATTTTCGTAGTGAAGTTTGTTATAATAAAATGTGGCGCAATAGTGTTCCATCCACATATAGATCGAAATGTTTGAATTTCATTGCAAAAACATTAACAGCGAAAATGACATGAAAGTGCAAATCGTAAAATCGATCACCATAGTACGACAAATAAATACTACAACAGCCGAAACAAGTACAATCGATGACCATAGTACGACAAATAAAAACAGTAAACCATAACATAAATCCAGAAACGAAAAACTGAAAATGTGAGTGTCAATGCCTCCGACCCCTCTGGCGTCTCTGTCGCTGCTCGTCCGTGTAGCAATCCCAACTGAACGTGGATGCAACCGCAGAGTCCCCAATAAGCCGGAGTAGATGAACCGGTATCAAGTCTCCAGTCCGGTCAGCTAGTAGAATGGCGCCAAGAAGAACCCAAGTGTAGGCTCGTGCATAGCGGAGAACAACATCTGCTGGAGCTCCAGCCGGTAGACGATCAAACATTCCCTTCACCCACGATATCTTCACTAATTGTCCGTACAACTCCCAGCTGGGGGTCGGGCACCCAACAACTCCTCACATATGACACCCGGATCACGTCTGTCCACCGCTACGGTAACAGAACTCCATCGATAGGAAGACTCGTAAGTACCTCAACATCCTCCAAAGTGATCGTCGCCTCGCCCGGTATCAGGTGGAATGTGTTAGTCTCTGGCCGCCACCTCTCAATCAATGCTGTGACGAGCTCCTTACACGGTGTGAAACCGAGTAAACGAACAACAGGGAGGAGTCGACACTCTTGCAAGAATGCCTCGTACTCTGAACTCCACTCTAAGCAAGAACTACGCTGTCGCAACTTCAGCGCCTTGCACGCATGAGGGTCACGCCACACTAAAGTAGCCCTATGCTTGTTCTCCCCCCACAATAGAGAACAATCACCAGGTTGAGGCCTAACGCCCTCAGGAGTCTGATCAACCAACGGTTCATCCCATCCATAGTTCAACATCTATTGTATAGTAAATTGTTAGGAAAACTATTTTATACTAATTCTCTTTCTCAAAAGTATACTAGTTCTCTAACCTCAAAATTATACTAATTGTCTAACCTCAATATTATACTAATTCGCTAACCTCAACATCATACTAATTCTCTAAGCTATCCATAAATAATGACATGGTTCACAATGACATAAGAACAATAAATAATGTATGTACTACGTACCTTGTGTAATGGTGCGAGAAAAGGTCCTCTCCGTTTTATAAAAATCCTACAACGTCAATATGACAGTGTTAATAAATCACTTTGGAAAAAATTATCTATCATAATAACCCTAAACTAATTCTCTAACCTAAAACCCTAAACTAATTCTCTAACCTAAAACCTACTAAAAAAATTAATTTATAAAAAAAATAGGGAGAAAGGAGACTTACCTTTGCCTTAGGGGTTAAAGAGTGGTGTGGGGGAATGGTGAGGTTGAAAATGGGGTATTTATAGGGGTTGGGGCGAGTTTGTCCGGTGTCTACCCCTCGGGCGAGATCGCCTGTAGCCCGGGCGATATCGCCTGTGTGGCTGGGGCGAGATCGCTATGTGTCCAGCCAGACAGCATTTACTCGGTTGGTTGGGCAGTTTAGAATCGGTTTGATCAGAAATATCTGGTGCTGGGGCGATATCGCCTGGGCCTTGGGCGATATCGCCTAGGCCTGGGGCGATTTTATTTATAAAAATCAATAGTTTTGAACCATATTTATTTAAGTTAATAGTTAATTTTTTTTAATTATTTTAGTGAAAAGGCCAGATAATTGGCGGCACGTTGGCTGAGTTATACATTAAGTTATGATACCTAAATTAAATTCATTATTGTGATTATTCTTGAGATTAGTCTATCAATGACTATAACAAAAATTGTTACCCAAGCAATGATGGACATCACATGAAAGAGATAATCCAATGAAAAAATTATATAAACACACATCACAAAGGTTATTTCAAGACAAACAAAAAAGTAAGTAGCAACCCTTTTGAAACATACGTAAAAAACCAGAGTCTATACTTAAAAATCAGCCCTCGTGAAAAAAAAAAAACTTATTTTGAGGAATAATTAAACATAATAAAACTGAAAATTCATCAATGGCCCGTTAAAATAATTATGAAAGAATGATGATATATCAAATATACTTAGGGGTCGTTTGTCCCCAAGAATTGGTTTGGTGAGAATTCAATTCTCTAAGATTTGGGCATTCTAGAATATTTCGAGAATCAATTGTTTGGATGAGTGAATGTGTGAGATTCTTGGACGGGGAAATAAAATAAAATAAAATAAATAAAACAAAAGAATATGACAAATACCAAAATGCCGCAACTTTAATCCCTACATCCCCAATAACGAGGACATTTTTGTCATCTTACTTTGAATTCACTCTAGGATGGACGCACTACTAGAATTCAATTCTAGGCAATTCTCAGCATTTTTTTGCGAAACAGACGATAGAATTGGTTGAATTCCGAGGTTCAATTCTAGGCAATTCCCACCTCTAAATTCTCTGGCACAAACGACCCCTTAGATTTGATGGACGTTCCAATTTAAATTGGCTCTACTCGATTAGTGTTCTGAATTGATCAAGAGTTCTAAAAAAAAACCGTCACTGTAAAAAAAATAATTTTGAAAAATAAAATCTTGATTGGCTCGTTGAAACAATTATAAATCATGATAATGTTATATCTAAAATATATTTAGACAGATGTTCCAATTCAAACCGACTTAACTCGATCATGCTCTGATTTGGTCAAAGTTATTTTTTATGAATATAAAACTTAATATTCATCACCGTTAAAAATAAATTATTGAAATGTAAATTATGAGCTCTAATTTTGATATATTAAAAAAAAGACTCCAAGAACTATATGTGAACAAAAAAAGCGTAAAATAAAATTATGTAGTGAGTCAACTTTTGTAGTTAACAAAATCTACACTAGGTTATGTATTAATACATTATTTATTTCAAAAGTTCAATGTACTGTATATTTAAAAATTTAATCTAAGAAATTAAAAAAATAAAAAAATTCTAACCAAACTTTATATTTGAAAGAAACAATATATCCATGCGCCAATGTATTATTTACTTTAAAAGTTCGATTTATCTTAAAGAAACCAAGATCAGGTGGCGGCATGCCTGCTATTCTTTCCACGAACTCAGTTGGGAGCACTGCTTCGAAAAATCCAGGTCCCAGTAACCACTAGCACTAAAAAAAAGTCCCAAAACCCGAGGCATCCAAGTCAACACTCAGAGAGTTCAGCAAGATATGATCAATGAGGCGATGGTTTATATAATTATTTTTTTATAACTAAACTTTAATTACTATTAATATTATTTGAAACCCTTGAATTGAATCATTGTAGATATTAATGTATAATAATAGTGATAAAAAATCTTGATGATTTTTGTTAGGAAGATTTATACATCTAAGATATAATAGGAGGGGAAAAAGAAGAATGCAGTTAGTAAAAGAAATAGTCAAAATTGTGAAACTTAGCATACCAACTAGGAATTTTTGGTTGTTCATATATATATATATATACAAGTTGAAGGCTCTCTCAGAGATAAACCCTAAAGATCCCTCTCTGCTCTCTGCATAATACAGAGAGAGATGATCGGAGGAGATGTGATTGGTATTGACCTAGGTACAACCTACTCATGCGTCGCCGTTTCAATCGACGGTAACATCGAAATCATACCTAACGATCAAGGAAACCGGATCACTCCTTCGTCGCCTTTTTCGATTATAATTCAGAGCCCCTCGTCGGAGAAGCTGCCAAGAATCAGGCAGCTATTAACCCCACCCGTACTATCTTCGACATCAAACGTCTTATCGGAAAGAATTTCGATGATCCAGAAGTTCAAAGAGATTTGAACTACTTGCCTTACACTGTGGTCAACAGAGACGGGAAGCCTTGAGTTCAATTACAGCTCAAATCGCCGTCGGGAGAAGAAATTCAAATTGGGGCTTTTACTCCGGAAGAGATCAGCGCCATGGTGTTGGGGAAGATGAAAGAGACTGTCGAATCTTACCTTGGGAATCCAATTGTCGGTGCCGTAATAACAGTCCCTGCTTATTTCAACGACGCACAAAGGAGAGCCACCAAGGAAGCCGGCAAAATCGCCGGCCTTAACGTCCTCCGAATCATCAATGAGCCTACCGCAGGCGCGATTGCATACGGATTGAGCAGAAAGAGTCATCGGATGGGCAAAAGGATAATTCTGGTGTATGATTTGGGTGGAGGGACATTCGACGTGAGCCTCATGGAAATCGAGGATGGAGTATTTGAGGTTAAGGCTACCGGCGGTGACACGAATCTCGGAGGAGGAGATCTCAATAAGAGAGTGATTGAATACTTTATCAATTTAATCAAAACGAAGCATAAGAAGGACGTTGGTTGGGACAGAAAGACGTTAGGAAAGCTTCGAAAGGAATGCGAGAGGGTGAAAAGGGCATTAAACAATCAGAGTGAAGTTAGAGTTGAGATCGATTCTCTTATAGATGGGATGGATTTCTTGGAGTCGTTGAGCAGAGCTAAATTCGAAGAGTTGAATATGGATGTGTTCGAGAAGACATTAGAGGTTGTTAAGAAAACAATGGAAGATGGTAATGTTGAGAAGAGGGAGATTGAAGAGATAGTGCTTGTTGGTGGAAGTAGTAGGATTATGGTGCTACTCTTAACAAATGTGTGAACCCTGATGAGGTTGTGGCTTATGGTGCTGCTCTTCTTGGAGCCAAACTCGGTAGCAATGCTTCTTCTTTTTCTATTCCTGGTAAATTCTAACGCTTCCTTTTGATTGAGTTGTTTCAAAAACACATGTATCGTGTTAAAGAGTTTTTGTATATGACATGTAGGTTTTACTTTCTTCGATGTTACTCTGTTGAGTTTGAGAGTTAATGTCGAGGAAGGTTTGATGAGTGTAATTGTCCCCAATAACATGCTTATTGTCCATGTTGGTCATAAACCTTTGGAGTTTGTAACAAACTGGTCATAAACCTTTGATTTGTAACCTAGTGGTTATTAACCTATAGAGGTTGTAACAATTTGGTCAGTCCGTTAACTCTTCATCCAAATTTTCCGTTAAGTGATGATATCAGCATGCCAACTCAACCTTTTTTCCACCTCACCCCTTGCCATGTCACCTAATCCACCCATTGAGCAAAAGCATTTCAGCAGTAAAATAGAGCAGCAAAAGCAAGTCTGACACCTTTTTTGAATAAACAAGTAAAGAAATCAGTAAACTACAAAAGTCAAAGAGGAAGAAGAATATTGCACGGTCATTGAATAAAGAAGGAATAGAAGAAGATGCGATCAGTAAAGTTACAGGGAGAAAAGCACGAAGGCAGAAGATTAAACCAATGGGATTAGTAACATTAAGGAAGACGATTATACGACGGAAGAAGATTAAACCAATGAGAAGAAGATTATACCAATGGGAGAAAAGAACAAACGAAGAAACCTACCTCCAGTCGGCGTCTCGGCAGGAAAAGGTCGAGTCAGATTAGGGAATTGAGTCGTCAGTTTATCGGCGGGAACAAGAGTGTCGTTAGGGTAGTCAAGCTAGGGGGAGGGCAGTGAGTGTAAATTAATCGGATAATTAAGGATTCCCTGATAACTAATAAGGAATCTCAAATCTCAAAATTAGAGAATTAGGATTCTCCGGAGATTTCGAAATCGAATTCTTGGGCCTTGTTTTAAGCTAAACAAACAAGGAATGTTTTAAATTCCCTATAGTTAGGGAATTGGGGTCGAATTCCCTTCCCAGATTCCCTCAAACAAACGACCCCCAAAAGTTTCGGAATGCAAGCATACGAGAAGTACAACTGCTTTGTGGGGAGTAATCGAGATCCATAAGACCATATGATTTCGTACGTGTTCATGTAATGATAAATCGATTTGCCAAAGAAAATTCTCTAGATTGCCCATGACTTGTTCGAACTCAAATCTCTCGTCTACAACATCAATAATGATGAGAACATTGTTATTTGGAGGATTCCTGAACTTACATCTCGAACATTTTCATCAACATCTAGAATAGAAAATAAGATATACTTTTGCAAAACCTCAATTCCTTTATTTTTTCCTCATGGCATTTCTCATACATCTCTAAAAAAGCAGCCTTGTCAATGAAAATGAGCATGGTAAGTTATTCTTTTGTCTTACTTGTTGTCTTAGCTTTTGGTTTCAAGAGATCAAAACTAGAGCTAACCTGCTATACAAGGGGAGTGGAGGGAAATCCTACACCTGAAACGGCTCATGAAGACGCTTCTAATGATAACACCCCTGCCAATAAAATGAGTCGGGTAAGTTTTTCTTTTGTCTTACTTGTTATCTTAGTTCTTGGTTCCAAGAGTCCGAGACTAGAGCTAACCTGCTATATAGGGGGAGAGGAGGGCAATCCTACACCAGCAACGGCTCGTGAAGACACTTCTAAGGAGAGCACTCCTGTCAATGAGAATGAGTCGGGTAAATTATTCTTGTCTTACTTGTTATCTTAGCTTTTGGTTTCAAGAGTCCGTGACTAAAGTTGGATTCGGCTTATTTGTGTTTGCTGTTTGCTGTTTTTGGTTTATTTGTGTTTGCTATTTTTGGTTTGTTTGTGTTTGTTGTTTTTTCCCCTATGATCGTGTGTAGCAAGAGTTTTAAATGAAATCATTTTACCTAGATATAAAAAAAGCTTGATGACTACAAAAAAAATTATAATCAAAGATCGTATGACACTATCTTCGAAAGTCTAAAAATGGTCCCCATAAGTCTAAAAACGGTCATCTTCATTTAAACAGAATAATAATTTTGCATATCCACATAAATTCAATTCGCCCTAATTTGTGTAAATTCAAAACTAACACAACTACGAAGAAAATTAGTGTTCCCTACATCTACATCCACTAATCATTCCAAAATAATCAATACAACTATAATGTCTCGTAATCCTAACAAAAATGACATTTGTATCATTCCAAAGTTAGGAACCAATGTATCTTCACCTCAATATACTTTCCTAGGATTGGAAATTGATGCGAATATGGTTAACCACTACAATTTATGCGGTTAACCACACCACAAGCTGGTCAAAACTGCTAACCTTAACGGAACTGCATTACTAATCACACTGCGGTTAGACCATGCGGTTAGATGAATTTCTAGCTACAAGTTCATGAATTTGGCATCATATGGAGAAATGATTTCTAGATTCTGATGGTCAGATGAACTCACCCCTATATTTGTATGTAGCTGAAGAAAATGAGACTTGACTCAATAAAGCGAAGCTTTAGCTCAATAATGTAAGGACTTGGCTCAATAGAACACACTGACTTTGGGCAGCGCTTTGTATTCTGATTATAGTGTCCGCGTGGGTTTTAACTATAAAGCATCGTAAAGTGATCTTATACGTTTACACCGCCCTGATCACTGTCCATCATGGTTGGTGTATCTATAGAATTGAAGTGATTGGAAGAGGTTGGGACGGTTGGAAATAGTTGATCGAAGAGTGTTGGCTGCGCTACACCCAATTATCATATTTTTAGCGATAATTGTTGGAGTGCTTATTAACGAAATGTTAGAGGAAGGTAACATTAATGCAAGTATTATTGTTATCTATTCTGCTTACGCTATTTGCTTCTAGAAGTGCGAATTTCCAGTGACATATGACGTAATCGGGGATTGATTTGGGTAAGTTTTTGAGAAGTTTTGTTTGCAATTGTTTTATAAAGTTTTACTACTTGGCTTAAGTAATAACTACGTTTAGCGGGTTAGTATCTTTTGATATTAGGATGACTTAAGTTTTGCTAAGTAATGTGACTTCTTAAGCGTTGATACTTGGCTGTTATCTTTTCTATTAAGATGAATTTATTTTTCTTTTATCGAGTTTCAGTGTCATTTCTGCATACATTCTTTTGTATCAATTCCTATAATATAGTGAAATATATCAATTGTTTCTAGTTTATGGATTAAACATTTAGTTGAACAACGTAAAATTTTATTTTTCGACACAAGTATATGCAATTGCAAAATATTACTACTTTAGCATACTTTAAAACAATAAAAGAAGTCTAATTCAAATGAGACTTAAAACTAACATTAAGCAAAATATTAATAGAACTTAAACATACATTAAAACAAATAGTCAAGTCTAATTTAGTTATATTTAACTTTTTGCAGAATATTTGTAAAACTTAAACATACTATAGAGCAAACAATCAAGTCTAATTCAAATGAGATTTACAATTAACCTTTAATAAAATATTTGTAGAACTTAAATATACTCTAAAACAAACAAATTAGAGTTTTGTTATAGTAATTTGTTGTCTTAGTTACATTTTTGGTTCCAAGAGACCAAGACTAAAGATGTAAAATTCTCGTGTGAGACGTGAGTGCTAGTATCCCATTGGTCATGAATCTCTATAGGCTACAACTAGTTGTCATCTCTACTTCCCAAGGCTACAACTGGTAGGATAACTAGTTACCTATTTATCTATATTTTTCTTGTTATTTGCTCTTTTTGTTAACTAGTTTAAACTAGGTCTCTGAATTCAGGGTTACCTATTTGTCTTCTTTGAGTTAACTAGTTAATATGCTGTGATAACTAGTTAACTAGTTAATCTGCTGTGATAACTAGTTAACTATTCATCTGCTTTGAGTTAACTAGTTATTACCTATTTAACATTTAACAAGTAAACACCATTTGCTATTAGATGCTAACAAATTAATCTGCCTTGAGTTTCAGAGTCACTGATTAACGGCATAGATCTACTCCTTTTACCCCAAGGGCATCAAAGTCATTTCACTTCTTCTTTTATATCCCATTTTCCCCCAACGCCTGTTGAGTTAATTTTTCAACCCTCCCGTCCTTTCATCTTCAATATCTCACAGCACCCACGATTTCCATTCCTTTTATTCCCCTCAGTTCAACCGCTACTGCTCAACCTCTAAACTTTCTCTTCTTCGATTGTCCAACCTCTTCTACTCAATCTTCATTCTTTTCTCCATTTTGATCTTGTTTATTTCTCTAATCTCATTACACACTATCATTCTCCTAAATCCAGCAACAAGGTTAGATATGCATAATACATATGCATATATTTATGTTTTCAGAAAGTTAGATCTTGAGCTATATATAGAATTCAACATATTGATGATGTTGTAATGGTACACAATTTAAGTAAGTCAATTCAAAATGTTTATTAGTACACGGCAAAAGTTATGTTTTTGTTAGTAAAAAATGTTAAGAAACATAAGAAAATATAACAATGGTAACGACATAACAATGAGTATGAATAAATGTGTTGGTTTATCTTTATTAGTATAGAAAATTAAGAAAAAGGGAAATCTATCATAATTACTCTAGATGAAGATACCCTCGATGAAAGTTAGAATTTTTTGTTACAAATTTCCAATCTCTCATTCATCTTTGTTTCTCTCACAACAAAGTTATATGATCTATTGTCAGGTTGTAGCATTAGCAAAGATGACGGCTATGATGACATTTATAGTGCAACTCCTGCTACTATGGGTAATGAGGCTGCTAAAGATACTATTCCTGGTGAGTTTGTTATTGTAAATCATGCTACTATATGCTATGTGCCTAGTTTTGTTTTCATGCTACTATGTGCTATGTGCCTGGTTTTGCTTGCATGCTACTATGTGTTATGTGCCTGATATTTTGTAAGGTCTTGGTGATCATTGAACAGTGACTATAAGCCAACTACACTCTGCAACCTACAGGATAATGAATACAATAGTATTATTGTCTCTTTCTCCCAATTTCTTGTCTCCTCTCCCCTCTAACCTACCTTCTTCTTCCTCTATTCTTCCTTACTTCTCGCTGGAGTATCTCAGGGCATCACAAAGAACAAACAATCAAGTCTAATTCAAATGAGATTTATGATTAACCGGTAACAAAATATTTGTAAAACTTAAATATACTCTAAAACAATCAAATTAGACTTTTGTTATAGTAATTTGTTGTCTTAGTTACATTTTTTGTTCCAATAGAACGTAAACATACTTTAAAACAAATAGCCAAGCCTAATTTAGTTACATCTAACTTTTTACAAAATATTTGTAAAACTTAAACATACTCTGGAATAAACAATCAAGTCTAATTCAAATGAGATTTATAACTAACCTTTAACAAACTATTTGTAAAACTTAAATATACTCTAAAACAAACAAATTAGACTTTTGTTATAGTAATTTGTTGTCTTAGTTACGTTTTTTGTTTAAGAGACCAAGACTAAAAATGTAAAATTACAGCATGAGTGCTAGTATCACCATTGGTCACGAATCCCTATAGGCTACTACTAGTTGTCATCCCTACTTCCCTAGTACTATGCTTAATTATTTCGCTCTTCTCATATCCCTTTCTCCATATTGTACTCTAATCACATTTCTTCGAATTATGTAAATGGGTCAAATTAAATAACAAAATGGCTTTCATGTTAAGGTTGAGATCCAAATTTATTCACCTTGAATGATGGTATTCTTATGTGATTCATGTATGTTTTTAGTGTGTTGTATTTCTGAGTGTATCTATTTGTAGCTAGCTAGATGGAAATAAAACGTACATTTTATCACGGTAAACTAATGTTGACCGTTTACATATCCATAATTATGCGCATTATGTTTGCTGTGTCTATAGAATTAAAAAGTTTAGGAGAGGTTGGATCGGTTGGAAAGAGTGGATCCAATGGTGGTGGTCACTATGAATAATTATCATATTTGCAGCGATAACTATTGGAGTGCTTATCAACGAAGTGTTACAGGAAGGTAACATTAATACAAGTATTATGGTTATCTATTCTGCTTACGCCTTCACTTGCTCCCAGATGTGCGAATTTCCAGTGACATATGACGTAATCGAGGGTTGGTTTGGGTAAGTTTTTGTTAAGTTTTGTTTGCAATTGTTTTATAAAGTTTAATATTTGGTTTAAGTATTAACTAGGTTTGGTTGGCAGGTCTGCGGCCATATATGGATGGGGTCCCTACCTCATTTGTGTGTTGAAGGATGGACAAGCCAAAGGAGAAACACATTGAAGCTTTCACAGAGCCTTTGTTATATCAGCAGCCCTTATCATTATGCAAACCGCACGCTACTTTTTTGACGTAGTCCAACCACCTCCAGATAGTGTCAAAGTAGCCCCTGGCCGCGAGGAGGTGACAACAACTAAGACTTCAGCTCCTATTGCACGGAATATGATATGATTGGATTGGAATATTAGTGGTTTGACTTTTGAAAGAATATTACCCATTTCAAAAAGTGACGCTTTGTGATTGACTTACTCTTTGGCAAGGCATCATGCTTGTGTGTTTTTTTTTCCTTTCGTGAAGATACAATCAGTAACTGAAGTTTCATTGAAAATTAACATGTATCAATGTGGTTTTCAATATGCTTTGCAGTCTTTGTTGCGTAACAGATGTGTTGAAAACATAACGTTTGAATTGGTATTCTGCATTAGCCCTAGCAGTACTGTCAGCTATCTGATTCTAGTTTAGTTAAAGACATTGAGCTAGCTAAGTAATGTAGCTTCTTAAGCGTTGCTACTTGGATGTTATCTTTCTTTTAGGATGACTTTATCTTCCTTTTATCAAGCTTCAGTGTTATTTCTTCATACATTCTTTTGTATCACTTCCTACCATATAGTGAAATATATCAATTACTTCTAGTTTATGACTTAAACATCTAGTTGAACAACGTAAAATGTTATTTCTCTACACAATCGTTATTTTATTGTCCTGTAGGGTTATCCCAACATCTAGTATATGCAATTACAAAATATTATAACTTTAACATACTTTAAAACAAACAATAAAGTCTAATTCCAATGAGATTTAAAACTAACCTTAAAGCAAAATATTTATAGAACTTAAACATACTTTAAAACAAATAGTCAAGTCTAATTTAGTTATATCTAACTTTCTGCAAAATATTTGTAAAACTTAAACATACTCTACCCATGACCATTTTATATATTTAAGTTAATTAAAGTACTAAGTTGTTATTTTGACTAATAGGATCAATGGGAATATTTTGTAAGGTCTTGGTGACCGTTGAACAGTGGCTATAAGCCAGCAACACTCTGTAACATGCAGGATAATGAATACAACAGTTTTATTGTCTCTTTCTCCCAATTTCTTGTCTCCTCTCCCCTCTCACCTACCTTCTTCCTCCACCAACTAAATTGATGAAGCCCTTTGAGTTGCAATTCCATTTTCCAATTGCAACAACTCGTTATTCCAGTATATTTTTCATAGACATACTGATATTCCTCAAGAAATTATATATCTGTTACAACAAAAAAGATATAGAAACAAAATAGGCTTGATAATCAAACTTCGAACATCAAATAAACACCTTACGAAACTCTCATATCTTATCTTGGCCGCTATTCAAAAAAAATAATCTTCATACCTCATATAACAAATGTCTAAACATACTTTCGCCCCAACTTTATGTGGACATTTTTTAAGTAAATTTTTCTTGGCCAACTTCAAACAACTAATACATTCAACAATATTATAGTGTACAGGACTTGAGCAGTTGGCGTAAGCATATATCACAGTTTCTTCCTAGGAATCTTTACTGCCAGACCATGTTCATCCCAGTAAGGTAACTCACTTTTCACCAGATCTTGTAGAAGGTCTTCGACGAGGAATCTCTTTATATCGTGTGCTGGGTATTCGAAGTTGTTGCATAACAAATATGTTACTTCGATGCTCCTAACATGTTGAGGTCCTGTGATTACTCCGAACAATGTCAGCAACAGAACTACCGTGGATAGTGTCATTATGTGGTATATGATATGATATGATCATGTGTTTCAAAGTGATAGATTACTAGCTCTCTCAGTGTACTTGAGGAGTTTATATAGGAAAATATTTTGCTTATTCCAAGACATGGAAAACAAACAAGTGTTGGAATCTGAGTGGTTTGGATATCTATCCTTTTGTTTAGCTTTGGGTGATGTGTCTAACATATACGACGCATAGAAATCTTCTAGATGTTTCTAAATAAACACAAAGATTAGCTTAGATTCTTCGACTTTGGTTCTTTGATCAAATGAAAACTAGCTCGTTTGATTCGGATCAAATTAAATTTTAGTCAATGAATAAATAACTTAAATCTAGGGTGTTGTTATGTAATTTGTGTTTTTTGACAAATCAACTAATATACTTTCAATATAAAATATTGTTTATATGAATCGTGTTAGTAAAATATTTAATTTTTTACCTTGTTTTTTTTTTATCTTTCTAATCTACTTCCTTCACTTTAAGTTTGATTTGTATATTCTTTATATAGAAAAATTGTTTTTTAAAAAGGAATCTAACAAGATTAATCTTAATAGTATTTTGACGATTTAAAAAAAAAAAGGTATCATCGAAAAAACTAGAAGCAATAAGTGATTTCCTCCACGGGCACGTCAACATCAGAACGAAATGGAAACTCCCACAGTCGATTGAAGATGTGGGGCAGCCTCCTTAGCTTCTTTGACCCAAATTCAATTGCAACTCCAACATCCATCGACTAAACCCATAACGCCTTATTAAACGGATCCTCGATAGGACCTGGTCGGTGACTTTGAGATATGTTTGCAGCGAAGCTAATCATCTTGTGGATGCCTTGGCCCGTAGGGATCTTGGAGTTACGCGGGAGACACATTCGGTTGATTGCATTAACAGTACTGTTAGGTACTAGGAGTTCGGGAGAGATACAATCTTTTGGGAAGAGCCGAGGCTCGTTTGATTTCTCTTTCGTAGATTGTTTTAGTGTCTTATTACAAAAAAAAATTGTAATAGAATTTCAATGCTTTTAAACTATCAGAGATTATTTTGTGTGACTTAGTTGTTAAAGTGTAAATTCTTTAGCTTCGCAATTGTGAGTTTAAAAGTCTCGTAAAAAGTAAGTTTTACCATTTTAAGATCTAGTGGACCCATTTTCATTTCAGATGCCTCGTCTCAAGTATGTTTAGGGCTTGTTTAGTTTGGGATTTTTATAGTTTAGAATTTTCAATTTTGTCTATAAAGAAATGGAATAAGGAATCATTTAAAATAGTTCGCAGATATATAGATAGAAACGAAAATAAAGGTTGGAGGGCGTTATATATCCACCATGACAAAAAAAAGATAGATGTTCTTTGGTGGTGTTTCAGATGGTACGCCGTCCAAGTAATAGGGTCGCTCTCGTTATGTGATGTTTATGATCCTGATTAATCTCTCAGGGATTATGATGGTAAACTTGACTTCCTGGGTTAAGACTTGATTTTCCTACATACTAGTAAATTTTTTTTTTTACTAGTATTTGTTATGCATATATCTTATTCGGAGCTATCTCTATGCCAAAAAAAAAGATAAAAATGATAATCAAACTTCAAACATCACATCAGCCTTACAAAACTCTCATGTCTTATCTTGACCACTATTTCATCTTCATATACAACTCTCGTGTCTTAACATGAGTTCAGAACAGAGTATTTATCCACCTCCAAAAGCTTTTATACTTGTGTTCACGAGTACTACGAATCCATGTATTGGATAGCTTCAGCTTCATGTCCTCATAGTCTTCCTTGGAAGCATTCATATTAGCATTATACCATCTAGAAGCTTCTTCTAAAGCACTGACTAAGGTTGTCTTTTTACCACCCTTATTCACTTCAGCATTCACGTCATATATGCATCGTTCTAACGCAAGTCCAGCAACAATACGCTCCTTCTCCTTGTTGTCTTGCTCGACCAATTGTTTGGCCTCTTGCAATATGGACGCTGCCGATTGCGAGGGACTTTGATTGATCTTTTGAATATTTCTTCTCCTTGACCGTCACCCTTAATTGTGCTCTGGTAAACTACTAACAGATTACAGTATTTGCTTAACACTTAACAGGTTACATTTTTCTTTCTTTCTTTCTTTCTTTCTTTACATTATCTTAACTAATAGAAGTTGGAAGAAAAAAAAACAGTATCTGCATACTGTGTTTTCCCACTTTGGAAATAGTAAGAACCAAACAGGCTCAGCACAGCTCAGCTCTAAGGTTGACAAGATGTTCTTCTTCAGACTGAACTGGTCTGTCTTTACTTGAGTGATTTCAAAGGGTTGAATTCAGCTTCAGGGTACTCCAGACCTTAGAAAATCCAGTTCAGATTCTGTTAGATGTTTTTGTGTTTTATTTATGATAAGATGAAGCAAGAGCTCACCTTTCAGCCAAGTCTGTCTACTTCTCGGTATCAAGGTTAGCAATCACATCATCTTTCTCCGGTTTAAATGCTGTAGCTACTTTCTCGCACGGGAATGAAGAGGAAGATCACAAATTCAGAAATAATATGTATTGATTAAAACAAAAGATCATCATCATAAACAAAAGAATATATCTATTGATTAAAGAGAGGGATACAGCTACTATACATTAGGGGTTCCAGCTCAATTTTTAGGCTCTAAGGAACCTTTAGGGAGCTCCAAATTTGTTGCAGAGGCTCTTATGTGCATCGTTGAAGGGACTGAAGATGGATAAGTGTTGGGAAGTTAGCGACGTTGGGCTGGTCTATGGAGATCTCTGATCTTGGTTATAGAATGAGGACATCTCTATGGCCACTCCATTGATAGATTATCTACCATCAGAACTCAGGACTAGGCTGTTGCTACCTCCTGCAAAATGGACTCATTTGATGAATTGCTTTGTTTAATTGATCCAAAGACAACAAGAGTAGTTGAAAGGTGAAGAGACATCAGAGACTTGTAAAATTAGGAAATTAAGCTTCAACCAGGATATTTAGGCTGAGTAATGCACAACTTTAGCAGCAAGGTGAAAACTCCGGCTAAAGTCATCGACAAGAATATTACACAAATCATTGGTACTCACTCTAGAAAGTTAGAATCTTTGCATAGCCCCTAAACTTAAAACTAACTAGGGCAATTCCCAGAAAGAGAAACATTCTGCGAGCTAATAAGTTAGCACAAATGAGAAGTTACTTGTAACAATTGTGCATCTATAGTTGTTCAGGCGATAGCTGGATGACCCACGAAGGCAAGGGTGCATGGACCTTGATGGGAAGGCCAGTAACAGGATGTTCAAAAGACAGGCTCTCAGCATGGAGTTGATGTCCACTACACTCTTTCCCTCCCCACTCATGAACTCCTTCATATTTAACATCACCCCTTATGGACAGTCCAAGATACTGACAATGCAACCTGATTTGATGTGTTCTTCCACTCCTGGGAAAAGCTCTAACCAATATCTCATCCTGGTTTTCACCAGCACCACCACTGTTCAATGATTTCTCCTCAACCACCACCACAGTCTCTTTCTCCTCTTTCAACAATCTCTTATTCCCATTCACAGACAATACCTCAAATGAAGTCTCCATTTCCCTCACGGAGGACCCTCCGGGGAGGCCTCGACCAACATCAGAAGCTGCATACACACGCCATGCCCCAAATTTGGATCGACCATGACCAGATTTCAGGGTGATCCTATTCCAATCTGGAGCTGAACCAACGCACAGGGCAATGTAAGTCTTTCTAACCTTGTGATCAGTGAAAGCCTTGACTAGCTTAGCAGCCACTTTGTGTGACTTTGTAATGACCAT
Source organism: Linum lewisii (assembly GCA_034768395.1). Lineage (NCBI taxonomy): Eukaryota > Viridiplantae > Streptophyta > Magnoliopsida > Malpighiales > Linaceae > Linum > Linum lewisii. The sequence goes on along the minus strand of CM068302.1, from coordinate 59,717,904 downwards.
CACTCCGCTTGTGTCTCGATCAAGTCTATTGGCAAGGTGAATCTCCGGCAACCCTGAAACATAATTACATCCAGTGATATATAATACATAACTGAAAAGTCCGATTACGGAATATGGCAATTCATAGTACCTGTGTCAGTGTTGGAGCTGGAGCCGGAACGAAGAAGAAGAAGAGATGGGACGGATTCCAGAACGGACTCGCAGTAAACGCCTTGAGGTTTATCTACGACCATGAGCCATTGATCTTCATACAAGACGTGAGATGGTGATAAGGAGAAAAGGCTGGACCTTGAAGGGGACAAAGGTTTAGGGTAATGATCCATTTGAAGGAGGATGGGCTCAGAAGGGTCAACGGAAGTTGACATTTGACGTAGAGCCGATGAGACGCCGCCGGTGAGCAAGTAGTAGGGTTTCCCTTTCTTTTCCAGACGCGTGTGAACAAGTAGTAGGAAATTCCAATTCCACCTCCAAATCATGTGCTGCTAAACCTTCTTCTCCGAGGCGGCGATGAAATGATTCCAAGTCCTATCCACATGCTAACTGAATCTGAGGCAAGCGATAATTCAAGAACAAGAAAGGAGATTCTGGGAGCGTTCGAGCTATATCGATGAGAGGAGAGGACTGATGGTGCTGACCGGAGATTCAGAGGTGAAAGATATTATTCGCTGAAACGACGTCGCTGTGAGAGTTGGTTTATCATCGGTCGGTCCCGATGGTCCATATTCTTTTACCCGGGCCCCAGTCTTGTTCGTAGTGGGTAATTTTCGGCCATGACCTTATTCGAAGTTGACCCGACCCGACCCAGAAAGGCTAGGGTTTTGGGATCTGGGATTTGTGTTTGCTTAGTCGTCTTCAATCTTTTCCATGATTTACCATAAAGAAGATAACTTTATTCAGCATTGATATGGTTTTAATATAACTAGAATTACTCGATTCAGCGGAAAGTTTAGAGGGCCAATAATGGTAGTTTTGAGTATTTTGTTTCTGCTATGAAAGTTGATATGAACCATTTTGTTGACAAATAGAAGTGCATGAAAGGCTACGCTAGGAGTGAAATAATTGACAAAATGAAAATGAAAAAAAAATATATATATATATATATAGAAAAATAGGATTATTTTAAAATTAATTAATTAATTTAATTAAAAAGTAATTATTTTAATTTTTATAATATTAAATTAGTATTTTAGCTGACTAGGGTATGTAACTCAGTTGCCACGTCAGCATTTAACGAAAATTAAATGAAATTTGACGATAATACTGTTTCGAAATTTCTGAAACCATCGTGACTGGATTGGAATTTTTGAAACGTTGTGTACCAAAATGAATTTTTGCCAAACGTAAGGTACCAACAAATTTAACACCAGAAATAGTCAAAAGTGTGAATACCAAATAATTAGGAGGTTATTATGCATGAAGTTGTTGCGGGAAATTGATTTGGTTGACATGGTGTTGAAGGCTCTCTCAGAGATAAACCCAACAGATCCCTCTCTGCTAAATACATAGAGAGGTGGAAGGTATTGGATTATTATAATTCTATATATGGTGAACGTCTGGTGACACGCGATAAATATTCCATGTTTGTGTTCAAATGTAAATATTCCATTCTAATTGAACTCGGGCAGGGCAAAGAATCTTCTGTTCTTCCTGAAGTTATAAGCAAAGATCACGACTTTCCCCAAATTCGTGATAGCAGTGATGGATTTCAAGAGGGGACGAGTGCATCTTCCGATTTTCATAATCGGGATCATCCTTCTTAGCCTCGCTGGTATGTTTATACTGTTTCTGCTTCCAGCTACTGTTTACTTTCGGTCTTTTCCATGAGTGATCAATCAATCAATATGTTCTTCCCTGTGAATTGTGATATACCTTTTCTGGGTTATATGACTGATTTGCTGCAACTTTTGATATAGTATTGATCTCCCAACAATAACCCCCCATTTTTACCTACCCTTCAAATTAATGATTCTGAGTTTCTGACCTCTTGTTTATAAGAATCCTCAAGTTAAGCACATATGTATTCCTCTAGCTTAGTTGCATATATAGTTAGGAATGTTCAAGGGTTGCACAGAGTATAAGATAATTTGTGTCATTAATAAAGATGCAAGTGTTTGGATCTTTGAACTGGTTACTGTTTTTTGCTGCTTTTACACAGTGTGATCTGATTATTCATTGAACACACATAGTAGTCGTGTTGTCGAATCTGGTTGCTTTGAGGTTATATCTATTCGTCGGCATCATGTAGAAGCCTGGATGGTTAGTGTGGATTGATTGATAATCACTAGCACAAGCCAACTTTGACACTATACAATTCCTGTGGGCGATTTGTATGCATATATATAGCTGAAAAATGCAGGCTACTCGTGGGAGAAAAATCATCATCACAAAGTGGGAAGTTCAGTATCTTGGACTGCTTCGACATGAGCAGTGGAACCATTGTGTGCACGGTGAAGGAAGGGGTGAAGTTATACGTTAACAATATGAGATCTTCACGAGTGGAGAGAGCAAGGAATATGGCTATAGAGAAAACAATACATGATCATGCAATGAAGCAGCATCAGGGGATATCTGCTAAAGATATAGCAAAGAAAGCAAGGAAAGAAGGAGCAAAGGCAGCTAAGGTAGCTACTGAGAAAACCGAACGAATCATAGGTCCTATAATGTCGTCGGGATGGGACTTGTTTGAATCAGTATACTATGGTGGGAGTATAGCAGAAGGGTTTCTAAGGGGGGTGGGGACCTTGTTTGGTACTTATGGAGGAGGATTCTATGGGGAGGAAAGGATTGGAAGTGCTAGAGTTGGGTACCTGCTTGGAAGTCAGTTGGGGAGTTGGATTGGTGGGAGGATAGGGCTTATGGTTTATGATGTGGTTAATGGATTGCATTACTACTTGCTTCATTTTGATGAATCTGTAGATAGTGACATTCTGGAGTATGAAGCAGCTGATGTTTCTGAGTCATATGAGAGCACAGAGGCTGCAGCCTATATATGAAAGTTGAGAATCAGAGTCATAGGAAATAGGAATGCTGATCATAAGTGACAAACGAGTTATCTTGTACATACGTAGACTAAAGGTTGGATGATGATACATTCAGAATCCTCTCCCAATAACTCAAGTTGTTGGGATACAACGGTTCTTGACACCATCCATCAATGTTCGATTTGATTTGTTATTGGCGAATGAATGAATTTGTTGATATTCATGCATGGTTATTGATGATTAAGTTTAAGTAAAACCATTTGAAAGCAACAAAAGGTAATTAAGGATCTAAGGATCCACATGCATGTAGATGGTTGAATACAGTGACTAAGGACCGGGAGATTTCTTTGTTATTTTCTTTCCAGTTGACACTCTTGTGTTGAGTTTTATCTATGATTATGAAGATTGGTTTGTAATTGGGTTGAGTAATGTATTTGGAATTATAATTGTAAACTGGATTTGGTTTTGAATTTTGGAAGCTTCCGTTTAGTGTTATTTTACATTCTTTTTATTGTGATTGAATAATACTTTGTTGGTTTCGATTTATATTTTAACTGTGACACTTGATTCCCTGTCTATCCAATGGGTTCGACCTTGGCAATTCAATGCATGCTGCTTCCAGTTCTAACAATTCACAATCACTAGCAACAACCAATCATTCCAATTTCACAATTGACCACTTCCAACAGAAGGTCACGACATCATAATATCACTACCATCCTTCAACATTCAATATCCATCAACATTTCACAAGATCACAACCACATCAACAAGGGTAAACAACTAGCCTCGCCGACTAGGTGACCACCCCACCTACATAAAAAATAGGAACAAAGGGTAGTCTTGTCATGAGGTCTAGGGTTACCCACATGTACATCCTTCATAGGATGATCCTTCACGACAGTCCCGCCACCACCGCTTACCCTAATCCTAGCTCCTCGAATCGGCTACTTGCCTTTGCTTCTACCTCTCATCAAGCCTCACTCTCTTCTACTTTTCCTCCCGGCGTCGACACTGTCTGGTTCGACTTCAAAGGATTGCCTCTCAATGGTCAGTTTTACTGATTATTCTCCTCCGCTTTCTCGTTGCTGGATAATTTGATTCGAGTTGTCTTTTTTCTCCAGGTACATTCCAACTGGTGTGTTGTTTGACCTTCTCTGCGTTGAACCAGAAAGACCTTGGAATTTGACGGTAATGATGATGGATTAATGAATCGAATTTGAATAAACATCCGATTTGTTTTGCTGTTTAAGAGTGACTGTAGGAATGATCGTTTGTTTCCTTTTTGGCTGCTTCTTTTTGTGCAGATCCACTTTAGAGGATATCCCAGTCAAAAGGTACACCGTCCAGGTAATAGGGTCATCTGTTATATGGCGTTTATGACCCTGATTAATCTCTCAGGGATCATGGTGGATGGTGGTAAATTAAACTTGACTCTCTGGATTGGGACTTAATTTTACTACCTACTTGATTTTACTATACATATCAGCATATGTCTCCTTCGGATCTATCTATAGCAAAAAAGATAGAAACAATAATCAAACTTCAAACATCACATAAACACCCTTACAAAAATCACATGTCTAATCTTGACCACTATTCAGAAGAAGTAATCTTCATACCTCATATAACAAATGTCTAAACACACTTCTCCCCCAACTTTATGTGGACAATAGTGAAGTAAGGTTTTCTTGGCCAATTTCAAACAACTGATACATCCATCATCAACATACTTAAAATTATAATTATAGTGTTCATGACCTGTGCAGTTAGCGTAAGCATATATCACAGGTTTCTTCCTAGGAATCTTTACTCCCATGCCACGTTCTTTCCAGTACGGTAATTGACTTTTCACCAGATCTTGTAGAAGGTCTTCGACGAGGAATCTCTTTATATCGTGTGCTGGATACTCGAATATGTTACATGACAAAGATGTTACTTCGATGCTCCTAACATGTTGAAGTCCGACGATTACTCCAGACAATGTCAGAACAGAACTACTGTGGATAGCGTCATTATGTGGTATATGATCATATGATGTGATCATGTGTTTCAAAATCTAACTAGATTACTACAATCTCAGTGTACTGAGGAGTTTATATATATAAGAAAATATTTTGCTTATTCCAATTGGCAAACAAACAAGTGTTGGAATCTGAGTGATTTGGTTTTCCTATCCTTTTGTTTAGCTTTTGGGATGTGTCCAACATGTACGACTTGTTTGACTAAATAAACAAGATTAGCTTATGCTTAATTCTTCCACTTTGGTTCTTTGATCAAATAAAAATTTGTTTGATTGGATCATATTAAATTTTTGTCAATGAATAAATAATTTTAAATTTAGGGTGTTGCTATGTGCCATTCTTGTTTTTTTTTTTCAAAAAGTAAATAGGTATTGTCAAAAAAATTGTCGAAATACTATTAAGATTTTGTTAGATTCTTTTTTTAAAGATGATTTTTTCTATATAAAAAAATACAAATCAAACTTAAAGTAAAGGAACTAGGTTAGAAATAAAAAATAAATTAGGGAAAAATATGTGTTTTAGCAGTCTATGTAAATAATATTTTATATTGGAAGTATATTAGTCGATTTGTGAAGAAAATAGATTGCGTTAGTAAAACACAGACTACATATAGTTATGATGTCAACCATAACCGACGTTATAGGTATCCGACCGAATCCAATCCGGTCAAATAGTGTAAAATCTGAGTTTTTTTAAGGAAAGAAAATCGAGTTGACTGGGTATTTTAGAGTATGGTAAGCCCAAAAACCGCTATATGCGGGTACAGGTAGGGTATGGATATTGAAATATGAAATATTTGAATCGAACCCGAACTGGTGAATAAAGTTTCTATTAAAATATTTTCGTATTGAGATTTTTATGTATAAAGTAGTGATTTATTTTACTTTTTGTAAAGTTATGAATTATGATGTATGAAATAATAAAATATATGAGTTATATAGCCATTTGGAGATTCAAAGTTAAAGTGTTTGAAAAATGATATAGGGGGCGTTTGTTTACCATGTAATCTGCCCTAGTTTTCGAGAATCAGTGGGTTTTTTAGATTCAACCGTTTTTTCAGCCCAAAAGCATGTATTGCATATCAATTTTAAGATTTCAAATAAGGGGCAGTTGTATTCTTCAAATCCGTGGGGAACCCACTGATTTGGAAAGTGGCTGTTGGGATGTGGGGCCCAAGGAAGTAAATGGCATTAATGTCCCTGACCAAAATGGAGCAGCTCACCGTTACTGCACCAAACTTTCCATTTCTCATCTTCTTCCAGCTGCTTCCGCATAACACGAGTGCAAACATCTTGGAGGGATAAGTGTTTTGGTTCTTAACGACGGTGGAGAGCTTCGATCGTAATATTTCAGGGAGCCGAGATTTTGGAGTGGAATCCAGAGAACACCATCTGCAATTGAAGGTATTCTCTTCAACTTCTGCCCACATTTATCTTCTTCATTGTTGTAAGAGAATGAAACTGTTGCTTTGCTTCTTCGGATTTATCTTCTTTATTAGTAATGACGTTTTGTTCTGGGTGTTCTGAGAGAGCTTTTACTGCATCAATTCGAAAATTCTGGATTCTAGGTTTCTTGAGTGCTTTCTTCAGTTTGCCATGTATATTATGTTGTTTACTGGGTGAGTGAATGAACCTACTGTCTAATTTCAGGTTTAGAACTTCATGGCTAGGATGTGCAGAATAGGTAGACGGAAGGTAGTAGTTGCTGTAGTGTGTATGTGGAGTTCAATTCTTCAACAATATGCATGTTTGCTCATGGATGTATACATGCTCATGTTACGGCTACGTGGAGAGTCCACTCAGCGTAGGCTGCCCGAACATAGAATTCCCCTTCCGCTTTCAAGAGTAATTTACAGGATAGGATTCTTGGCATATACAACTAGGACCACTGACATTAGCTGCATCAACTTGCTTCGAATGAAACGATCCATCTTCTGGAGTCTATGTGAACTACTTAGGGACAAAGGGGGTTGATTAAATCCAATAATATGTCTGTCGATGAAATGCTAGCCATCTTTTTGGTCACAGTCGGTCATAACACTAAGAATAGGACAGTTCAAGCCTTATTCCACCGCTCAGCAGAAACTATTAGTCGAACAATTCGAAAAGTTCTTCTAGCAATTCTCAAACTTCATGACATCCTAATTGAGAAGCCAGTACCTGTTCCTGAGAACTGCACGGATGGTCGATGGAAACACTTCAAGGTCAGATATGTGTTCCACTTGGCTTTCTTAGTATCTTACAATTTCGCTTGGTGTTTTAATAACAGTTTACCATTTAAAAATAGGGTTGCATTGGTGCACTAGACGGTACAATTATAAAGGTTAATGTAACTAAAGATGCTCAGCCTCGATATCGGACAAGGAAAGGTGATACAGGCATCAACGTCCTTGCTGCCTGCAATCAGAATATGCAGTTCTTATACTGTTTAGCGGGGTGGGAGGGCTCCGCACACGACAGCAGAGTGTTGAGAGATGCATTGTCTAGGGTTAACGGTTTGCGTGTTCCGGCTGGTTAGTAGTCTACTTCAGATTATATGAACTTTTGTGGTTTTTCATTTTCTTAGCGGCTCAAGTTTCATCTTGCAGGAAAATACTTCCTATGTGATGCGGGGTATGCAAATGCAAAGGGATTTCTTACTCCATTCAGGGGGCAACGCTACCACTTGCGCGAGTGGGGTACAAATAGGCCACGTTCGCCGGAGGAGTATTATAATATGAAGCATTCGGCGCGAGGAACGTCATTGAGCGCGCATTTGGAATACTGAAAATGCGTTGGGCGATACTACGTGATAGCTCATGGTTCAGCCCAAGGATGGTTGGTATGCTCATGAATGCTTGTTGCCTTCTGCACAATTACATTAGGAGAGAGGGGGGTCCTGACATATTCGAGCTCGCTTATGTTCCTCCACCCAATGACTATTCTGGTTAAGCAGCTGAGGATATCACCTTCGTTACTTCAGTGGAACCTACTGCAGAATGGACAGCATTTCGTGCAGCTCTTGCCCAAGACATGTGGGAAAATCGGGCTAATCGTGCTTGAAGTGTTCCGAGTGCTATTTCTGATTACTTTGTTGTAATTTGAATTTCGGATTGAGTTTGTTTAAATAGCACTGAAGATATTTTTATTGGCCAATCGTGCTTGAAGTGTTCCGAATGCTACCTTTAACTTCTTTGATACTAAATAGATGTTTCATGCTGCAATTTCCGGCTGATGTTCAGTTTAAATTTCTTTATCTTCTGAGTGTTAAGTTCCTTTACATTCTGTGATACTAATGTTTCATGCTGCAATTTCCGGTCTGATGAATCATGCTTCACTTTGGCCTCTTTGGTTTTACACTGAATGTGTCTTGTTTTATTGTAATGTACTAGTGATGCTTCACTTTGGCCTGAGTAATTTTTTTAATTTATGCTACAAGTGATGTTTTTCTGAGTTGTTTGTTCTTCATGTATGTCACAGATGCCTTGTTTATAATCAAAGTTCCATCAAAGCTGTATATGTGTGGCGTCTACTTGTTTCAGGAGTTCACAGTTTACCACCAATATATGCACTGTAGCAGGTCATGCCTAAAGAGGTAGGAGTTATTGCTGATGTGCTTAATGCAGACCTGCTCATGCTCATGTCTAATTAAGTAGCTATTTCTTTGGTTTTGTATCTCCATTACTTCATACACTATTGCAACCACCAATAGAAATAAATATTATACTAACTCAGGTCAGGTTATATTGGTATCTGCAGGGATAACATTATCCCTCTGCAAAGCTGTTGTATATGCAGTAATTGCGAATCTTCCATGCCATCTTATGCATTAAAGAAACACCTACCGCATTGCTCCCCATGATGTTTATAGTACTATAAATGCCACTTATGCTTTGCCTCATAGCAGCACCCATGCTTTGCCTCATAGTACTATAAATTCTAAGTACCTTACTGTGTTGCTTATTTTTATAAAGCATCCTTTGGAACAACAAACTAATCTTCTTTATTCGTTGTGCAGCATCATCCGAAGGCAAAGGGGCTGAACAAGAAGGCATTGCCTTACTGGGATCAGTTATGCCTCATCTTTGGAAAGTCCAGGGCACTAGGTGCGGATGCTGTTCAGATAGGGGATGCTGCAAGCGTGTTTCAGGGGGACATATCCATGGATGATGCGACGGACCTTCCTGACCTGCCGTATTCCATGGAGGACTATGATGCTCTTCATAATAACGCGGTCATGGAAGAGTTGCTGAACGCCGGCTTCGATCTGCACGCAACCGGTCTGCAGCCACCTCCACCCCCACCAGCAACTGAGACAGAAAAAACCACAGCGAGAAAAGGCAAGCAACCAGCGACTTCATCCGGTCAGAAACGCTCAAGGAAGAATGCCATCGATGCATATTTTCAGGGACTTCAGTCTCGCTTCGACAAGTTCGAAGAGAATCTCGGCAATACTTGTGTGAACATCGAACGAATTGCTAACACATTCTGCAAAGATGACAGCCTATTTGAAAAAAGGATGTCTTTGTTTGACGAGCTGAGCTCGTTCGAAGAGCTGTCCCGCCAGCAAGTTCTCCAAGCAACTAGGAAGCTGATGAATGATGATGGTGAAGCTGCAACGTACTTCAGGATGCGAACTGAGGCGGAGAAGGTCGAGTACATTCTCTTCATGCTGCAGTGAAGTTGTGAATGAAACAAGTGGTCGGACCTGCCGTTTCTTTTACAAGATCGGCCTTTATTTTGGGTTACGAGGTCCAATGGATGCGTGTAGTACTAGTAGGATGTAGCTGGTAGGACGTAACTTGTGGAAGTAGCTGGTAGGACTTATGAATTATGGGATGTAGCTGGTAGGACTATGGACATATGGTATGTCTTTGTATCCGTATTATGAATGGTTTGCTCTAGTATTCTGGTGAATACAGTTTTGGTGAAGGTGTGCTAAGAACGCACCTAATGACCCTATTATCGGCAGTTCTTATGTTTATATGTAATCGAAGTTGTTGTTTCATTTGTGTTTGTTTCTATCACAGGTCATGCTCCCAGATTCATATCTTTCTCAACAGCCCGATATACCATCACAATAGGGGGATATAACCTTAGTAATGATGCCCTTGAGCGATTTGTGTTAAGTTTTGTGGGTACGAACCTCCAGTTCATACAGGTCATGCTCTGGAGAGATGGCCATACATCTAGTTCAAGGCTTAAACTGAATTGACAGGGGACTGATCCATTTTTAATAAAACGTTCAACAGCCACAAAATATGGAATTGACAGTGGAAGATCTCTGCATACATAAATTGACACCTGCACTACTAATATATATGCAAATTATGTTGCCTCAAACCCATTACATCTATTCCTGGAACTAAACACCTACCACTCCATTATTTGAATCATCTCGAAGTTCATCGTGTGCCACGATTCCCAATTTCTTCGACCTCAACTTCAAGTCGTTTGAGGCGAATAGATAGATCTTCCATCTTCAGAGCGTCAAGGAGTTGCTTCCGGTCCTCCTCCATGGCCTTGGCTTTTTCCTCTAGAGCTGCAACTTGGAATCGTAGCCTCGTGTTCTCTTGTTTCAGCTTCGCGTTTTCAGCAACCACATCGTCTACACCTCCCTCCATTTCGACACCAACATCGAGCCACTTGAAGAATGCACAACCAGCGTCCTTCGCCTGCCATGAAACGAGCTAACAGATTCCTTAAGGTAAAATTGAGAAGAGCGAGTATTAAATTTAGCAATACCTGTTTCTTCCAATTGGGGCACCCGAAGAATGGGCGATTAGGGTTCGTTGATGTATGGGATATTCAAATGGCAGCCCTCATTCCACAATTGCAGAAAATAGCAGACTGTTCTTCACTCTTCTTCATTGGATAGCAGCTGCCTTTCACGGGAGAAAGATGAGATGTCTTCTACTAGGTTTAAGAATGGGTAAGCAGATGACATTTACGTGTTTTACCTAACTAACAATAGTTAATAAAAAACAAAATTCTCCTTTCATGCTCAGTACCAAACACATGTTTTATATTACACCTTGTTTCACAGATACCATGGATAATTTTAACATATACATGATATTGAAGAAACGCTGAACCAAACGACCCCATAGTTTGTTGAATGTTTGCCTTAATTTTGAACTCAAAACTCAGTGGGTATGTGTATGATATAAAATTTATTACCCAAACCCGAAACTAAAACGGGTGAGAAACGGATATCAAATATCCGCACCGGAACCGAACCATTCCCAAGCCTACATATATTAATCGGATAAATCAGTAATATTAAATTGATGGATCTAATTTTGCTTGTTTATACGTGTGTTGGCTTCTAAATCATTCTTTGTTCCTAACTTAACTTATCTAAATTCTAAAACGAGCCAATTAATAAGTTATATGACTCAAGAAGTAAATACAACCTTCTTTAAGGACCACAGTTGCTAACAGAAGATCAGCTCAGGTACTTAATCGTAATTAACCGTCGTCTCCACGGACACCTAAAAGTGCTTAGGTAGGAATCGCCTGCGCGGAAAATTTGCAGAGCTAAAAACAAGGAATAAGGAGTAAGAGAGGAAAGCGAAAGAAATGGAAGCGCAGAAGTACGTATGGATGGGAGCTATACCACTGCAGATTCATCTCCACGAATCCGAAGTCACGACAGTTCCACCACCTCCGCCTGCCCTAATCCTAGCTCCTCGAATCGGCTACTTGCCTTTGCTCCTACCTCTCATCAAGCCTCACTTCTCTTCCACTCTTCCTCCCGGCGTCGACACTGTCTGGTTCGAATTCAAAGGATTGCCTATTAAATGGTCAGTTTTACTGATTCTCCTTCTCGGCTTTCTTCTAGCTGGATAATTTGATCTGAGCTGTGTTTTTTCCAGGTACATTCCAACTGGTGTACTGTTTGACCTTCTCTGTGCTGAACCTGAAAGACCTTGGAATTTGACGGTAATGATAATGGATTAATGAATCGAATTTGAATAAAGATCCGATTTGTTTACTGTTTAAGAGTGACTGTTAGGAATGATCGTTTGTTTCCTTTTTTGTGCAGATCCATTTTAGAGGATATCCGAGTCATTTGTTGATTCCTTGTGATGGTGAAGACTCTGTGAAGTGGAACTTCATCAACTCTTTGAAAGAGGTGTGTTGAGTCTTCTGTTGAGCTTCTGTGATCTGCAGCATTCGTTTCTAGCCATGGATCATGCTAATTTTCTGAGCAAATTTATTGATTATATGTGCGTGTGAACTCTATAATGTGAGATCTTCACATTTATTAGGAAGCCAATTCCCAGCAATGCTGTAAGTTTCCAATGTTTTGGGATAATAACAGATCTTTCTGGATCGTTCATTTGCAGGCAGATTATATAATTAATGGGAGCTGCAAGAATGTTATGCATATGTCTCAATCTGATCAGACGAACCTTTGGAACTCTGTAGTGAATGGTACATTCCAGCTTCAGTTGTCTTAGCTACCCCTTTTGGAAACTCCCTAATTTTGAGGAGGCTGGTCATTGATGCAGCTAATATGGAGGCATTCATTCGGTCAACATCTAAACTTAAAATTGGAACGATTGAGGATGAGTTTGCGTCCAAATTGAGTTTATCCTCGCAAAAATCTCTGAAGATGACTGGTGAGGTGGATCCGGCTGTGCAGACAAAGCCAGGTTAGTAAGGTTTGTTTATGTATTAAGTCTTGTGATTTCACCTTCTTACAGCAGGTGACATTCTGGGAATGGTCTTTACTCGTTCCATTACTTATGACTGCATAGTTTTTACCGTATTAGATACATATATGACTAGTGAACTTGACACCTCATTTGACTAGATACTCTTCTATCATTTAGTAACTTGTTTGATACAGAGCCTAGACATGGTTCATAAATGGTAAACTATATAGCACTTGTATGTCCAAAGCTCATGCATAATTGAAGTTTGATTTTCTCCTAATCTTGTTCTTGTGAACCATGGCTATTCATGCTGCTTATGTTTCTTTTCTTTGGTGTGGTTTAAGTGGCATTCTTGTATGCTTTTCATTTGCTTGCTGCGTACGACCGAGAGGATGAGTATTGTATCTAGCTATCTTTGCTTTTTTGCTCGGGCTATGCATTTATTAGCATATTTGTGGATGATGTAGGTAAAGTTCCTGTTCGGTTATATATCTGGACTGTGAGTGATGATTTCGAAGACTTGGAAGATGCACCTCCGATTGATAGCTGGGACAGCATTTCATATGTCAACAGGCCACTTGAGATCCACAGAGAAGAAGGTAAGCCAATACTTAAATTTGTGAATTCCCTTTTCTCCTAGATATCTGCAATTTATTGTCACTAGGAACTCATCATGTTTCCTACCACCAGCCAGTGTCATGTATAACACCAAAACAAAACCCTATTTTGCAGTTTTTCCTACTTTGTAAAACTTAGTCCACCTAGAGATTTTTAACAAAAAGATAGATTGCTTCATGGTTATTTCTGCTACTGTAATCTTCCTGCTAATTCACCAATCCGAGTCTCGTCAAATTCAATTTGGTCTGCAGTCATCCTTTAAGCTTCTTCCTTGTTGATCACCATCTCCTCACTGATTAGTAATACCTCTTGGATCGCAGGTAAATGCTTGACCTTACACGATGCAATTAAAACCCTTCTGCCAGAATTTTTCGGCAAGAAATCATCACTAAACGAGGAAAAGCGCACCGAAGCTGAAGAAAGTGAACAAAGCATAGTCTCACAAGAAGACGTCGATAGCAATCAAATGACAGAACAAGGGGAAGGAAACGTAACCAAGCCATTGGAGACCATGACTTCAGCATCAGTTGGCAAAGTTGAAATAAAGCTCATCCGAATTCAAGGTATCGAGCCGAAATTGGAAATACCGTTTTCTTGGGTCGCAAACCACTTAAGGCATCCCGAACAGTTTCTTCACGTCTGCGTGTATATCAGAATTCCTTCCACAAATCCTGCCTAAACAAGTTGTAGGACCAAATTTCTCATCTTTTCTTTTACGAATCTGGAAGGAATGTGTTCATTGTACAGAATCATATCAACTTGTCGACATTGGATTATTCGTTGTTCATAGGAAATTGATCATTCTCGTAAACAAACAGAGTAAGACTTGCAAGCAACCATGAATGAAATTCAATTACTAAAGGCTTTGATTCCAAGGAAACTCAGAAAAACAGTGTATACGTTACTGTGCCCATAGTGTGAAAGCTCTCCAATCCATTTCTAAACAGAGGTTCGTTGTTTAGAGTTCCGTTAATCTTGCTTCTCGCTTATATGGTAATTTATACATCACAATCACAACCACAACCAGCAAATCAATGGACAAATCGAAGAAGAAACGGATAGTATCGTACACATTGACCAAGCCAACTCAGTTCTCACCCTAGTACTCTACAAGAACTATATGATCAACACGACTCTTTTGTTGTTTGCTCTGCCGAATGTACGTTCCCAAGTCAAGGTTGGTCGAAACTGTTTGACCCTTGATCAGGATGATTACTAGCAGTTTCGGGCGTGCTGACGACTGGAATATCGTGGCTGCTTCTTTCACTCTCGGCAGGAATCTCTCTTACATCTGCTACCCTCGATTCAGTTGCTTGAATATCACTCCATTGAGTGTCTGTAATTGTGCGGAGGTTGGCCTGATCAACTGTCACTACGTTCTCGCCGGACTCAGGGAGGATCTCGTATCACTTAGGCAAGCTTTGTCGACATTTTCATCTGTCAAGTCGACGTCCTTGGTCTGTGGAAGGCTGTGGGATCCAGGATCTGATGACTCGGTTTTCTCCTCGAAAACTTGCTTCTTATCTATCTGTTGTCTGTTAAGATTATACCATACAGAACTCAACATTATAACATCTCCAGCAAATTTTATTTCCATATTTTCTGAAGTGGATAATCTAGGTGCGAAATTTTAACGGGAATTGAGGGTAAGATCTATACCTTTGGAGCTTCTCCTGCAATACATTGACATACGCTAGAAGCTCTTGCTTCTCTTGTAGAGCGGCTTGCTCTCGATCTATAGCTTCTTTTACTCTAGATTCAGCATCTGCTTCTGCGACCCTCGCCTTCTCCTCTGCTCGTACAGCTGCTCCCTCTAATATAACTGCACGCTCTCTAGCTTTTGCAAGCTCGGTACGCCATAAATGTGCTTCCTGCAGAGCTGAGTCTCTTTGCTTGATCAGTTCACCCCTCTCGTTGCTTAGGGCCCCGATTTTCTCTTCATATTCTTTCAGCTACCAATTTTGTAACAAAAAGCAACAGATGGATGTCAGAGGGAATCTAGGAGCACAAAATCAAATAAGAACATGATCTAGTGCAAATCAGGACTACTGTTTGTAGTTTCTAAATAGGTTTTGATCTAAAACATCTGCGTGATTAGAATAATAAGGCAAGACAGAGAGAACAAAAAATCTTGCACCACCTTCAACTTGGAAGATTCAAACTGCCTTTGTGAAGCTTTTGAAATGCGTTCAACCTCATTGCATGCCTTTCTTCTCTGTTCATCCATTGTGTGTGCTGCAGATGCCGCAGTTTCTGCAGCTTCGGCTGTCTCTGTTAGTTTCTCAGCAATGGCCCTTATGGTAGAATCACGGGCACGAACATCTCTTGCCAGATTTTGCAGTTCTTCATCCTTGACTTTCAGCGTCTCCTGGAAGAAGAAAACTAAGTAATTAATCAGAAACATGAATGACAATTAATGTAGCAAGAAACCAAGTCAAGCTGGGAGCCAGATTTTGCATTACACAAGATGGTATTCTGACATTAGCAATTTAGTACAGTGCGATTAGCCTCACCCAGAACTTACCAATTGGCCTATGACTATCTTAGCTTCGTGCAAATAGTGAATATGAATAAAGGTGAGAAAATGCTAAGAGAAAAAGGTTGCAAAATGTGATGAAAAGGGTGAATATGCCTTAATAGTTCAACGGAATGCACAACATTAGCAAACGTTTCCCTTTTTCTGTAGTACCTTGTAGGTTCTAGTTATAAGAGGAAACAAGCACTATTTAGTAAATAAGGCTGTATCGGAGATTCTTAACATCACTGGATAATTTTCAGATGGAAACAGTGAAGTATTAGCAGCCAAGAAGTAATCAAGAAATCTGGTCAACCTGGCCGCTAAGAAAGAGAAACATGTGAATAAGAAAACAGAGTAAGAACTAAGATACAAAAGAAAAGATGAGCAATTGAAACAGGCAGGTTCCAAAGTGAAGATAGTATTATTATCTAAAGACAATTCCCTATCAGGAGCTAAATGTCATTATGGGGGTCACCGCAATTTCCTTGAAAAACAAGTTCAATTGCATTATGATAGAAGAACACCAACTTTCAGGGAAAAAATACTGATTCCGGAACTACCTTTTCTGAATCAAAATCTTAATACGAGTTACCCATGGATGTAACACAAAATACGAGCAAATGGAGCTTAACTGGATTCATGGTTTACAATCTACCAAACCAGATACTTATTTTATCCAACAAATATCCATACCATTTGCACTTTAGTTGAGTCGTAATTAAGCATTTAATGACAAATCAAGCAACATTTCCCATACCTTCATAATAGTCAGATCATCCATCGGTTCATCATGTGCCTTATTGACAACCGTTCCAAGCACATTCCTCAATGCGATCTGCATTGCTGCTTCGATCTCTTTAGAGCATTCTAGTGCAGTAGAATTGGCAGCAGCAACTACTGTGGCAACTGTACCCAACTTTGCAGACCCATTCCCACTCAAGGAATTTACAGCTTCTTTATGGGCTTTGAGGACCAATTGAGATGCCCTAAGCAAGGGAACACAATGGAACAAGGAAAGGAAAGGAAAATAAATAAACAAAGGTCTTCCTCTGAAATTAATATACCGGGAGAGAACTCAACAGGAAACAAGACAACTCGATCTATCTAACGATAAACTCAAAGCGAATACCCCTAGATCCAAGTTCCTTTTCTGTCTTGCATCAAGTCTACTATTAGTAAAATGACTGCCTGAAGTAGCTACATTTGGGACAACATCAGAAGCATCTCAGCATAATTCCGGAGAGGGTCTGTTACTATTCAAGACTTCACCAGAATCCCAAACCAAAAGCATTGAACTAAGTTTGGAATTCATTTGAATTGAGTGAAGTTTTCAAACCTTCAAAAGGTTTCTTCGTCAATCACTATCACGGCTGTCTCCAACATTATGACTTAGTTGAAACATGAAACTATAAGACGACTACCAGTGACAACTGTGATTTTTACAACAACCTAGCGTCTGATAACTGATTTCTTGCCAAAAAGAACATTTGTACTGTCCCAGTGTAACTCTGCGCAGGCATAGGGAGGAATCATAAAGCTCTGCCATAACAACAGAACAATCCACTCCCCAAGCATGAATATTATGCACAATGGCACATAACAACTTCCTTTGATAGAAAGCGTGCATAGAATATATACATAACACTCAGTGACATATCAGTCAAAATTTTCCTGCTGCAAAAAATAAACACTTACTGTAATGTTGTGACCCAAGCTCTAGCAGCACCAGGAGTCTCTGCACAAAGGAAGTAGTCTTTTCTCTGAGGTGTGCCAATATCTAAGTTTAGTTAAGGATGAAATCTTAGAAAATTCCATTCAACTGGATATTGAATGTTTCCAATTCGCAAGAAGAGATTTGCAAATGAGATATATGGGTATGTCTAAAATGGATACAGAAACAGCAACCATCGTACTTTGGAAGTCCACTGAAAGAATAGAGAAGATACTGTTAATTGTTATTAATCGATTATCTGACACATAGTAGAAAACTCATCAGGAAATACCAATCTTACTGGAAGTTAACAGGGGAGATGGTAATTGTGCTGTTGGCGTCGAAGAAAATAGACCCCTTAACAGCTGTCTCATTTCTTCTAGTCCTAAAATAGAAGGAACACAGGCAATAAAAAGATGATCAGATACATACTCAGTAAGGATATGGAGTGGGGAAAAAGATAGAAGGAAGAACATAGACAGTTTACTCACTTGTAATCCATTTTCCCAGTTGTAGGATCCAAGATCACCCATCGCTCATTCCATTTTCTCAGCTAAAAAGTAAAGCACGACTGTTAGATAAAATATAGGAACAAGTAGTTTAGGACCAGTGGCATGGAATCCAGAGAAAGCAACAAGACGGTTGTTGAGTTCATGCAACATCTACGCAATGCAAATAACATTAAAAGGAAGCGATATGAGAAGCAGCAATGTTCAGTCTCAATAGCCATTCACATTCAAATAAGCATTGTCCTCCCAGAAAGATTTATGTCAACAACGCAAACTTCTACTAGCTCCACGTTTAACTAAAGCACTTCGCCAAATCAAATGTACATAAGAGTACTAGAGAATCAAATCAAACTTTGAACAACAAAACCACAACTGTGATTCAACCAGACAAAAGAAAAGGGAAAACAAATTGGTGCAAACAATGATATGCAAAACCTGAAGCAAGCAACCAAAGCATCACGCATTCTTAACTAAGCTAGATCAATTTGATTCAGAAACAGTAACACTGATTTTACGGCAATGGAGCTAGGGAAAAAGCGCTAGCTATCATAAGGAAAGGGAGAAGAAAAATTACAGTCTCGGATCGTTTAAGGAGTGGGCCTTGCAGCAAGTTTCTTCCGGAACCAGAGGCCAGCTGCCGCTTGATCTTCTCCAAACTGTTCTCTTGCTCAACTGCCCTATGCTGCTTCCCAGTTTTGCCACAATCACAAGCATCCGATCAACAACCATTATTCCATTAACAGTCAACTCTCCAAATTCAATTCAATTCAACAACTACCAGTCTCCGTCGGTATCGCCGACTTAGATTGCAACCAAACCAATAACCCTTCCAGGTACATTGAAATGAACGAATTCCGAAAACAAAAACAAAAGGATGCGAAGGTAATACTAAAAAGGGAAGGAGATCGACGAGGACTGACCGGAGAAGCACCATTGGAGGCCATGAGAGTGTTTGTAGATCGCGAATTGGGGACTGAGTGTTGTTCCGAATCAGAAGGAGAAAGCAGAAATGGGATTGAGAGAGGCGGAAATCTCTACTTGGCCTTGCTTGCTTGTTTGAGGAAACGAGGGCTTTCTGTGATTTTATTTCTCAAACACAATTAAGGAAGACTTGGAAAACGACTCCAACAAATATAAATATGATTAATAAAGGCGGAATACACAAATCGGACCAAATCTTTCATTTTTATGTCAATTTTGTCCATTTCTATTTTAGTGACACAAATTAGGCCAAACCTTTGATTTTTGTGTCAATTTATCCATGTCGACCAAGTTGACCGTTAACATAACTACGGAATGTTTAACACCGTTAAACGATTTGCCACATCACCCAGCTGACGCAAGCCATTGGGTCCACGTTGGATGAATTTATGGAAAAAAGTTTAATTGAAAATAATTAATTACAAAATAAAATTTCACTCCCTCCCACCCTCTCTCTCCACTGTATCCATGTCTCTAGGGGTGGGAATCGGTCGGTGCGGTCAAAAATCGACCAAAATCGGTTAACCAATGGTTGACCTGCCCCTGAAATTATTTTGACCGACTGACCAACCGATTTTATAGGGTCGTTTTTTGACCGAAATCAATCAAAACCAAAAATTGACCGACCGTTTTTTGTTCATTTAACCGACCAAAAAGTTATCCGACCTATTTCTGACCGACTGACCGATTGACCGAAAATTGACCGATTTTAACCGACTGACCGAATTTCGACCGATTTTGTACTAATATTATGTAAAAAAAATTGCAACATAACAACTGTTTCGGGAGCTTTCCCGCTGCATGATTGCAGTCCCTCCTTAGTCTTTACCTGAAAATACATGCATAATACCAAACAATATCCATAAAGTGTTCAATAGATAGAAATACCACCATTCTAGAGTAGTAGTAGTCTACAATACAACACATAATAAGTTAATAACGATAATAATAAGTTAATAACGATAATAAGTTAATAACGTTCAAAGATCGAACACCATATTAAAGGCTCCACCACCGTCGTCCTCTGCCCCATCCATGCAAGGCTCGCTCTCATAATCCTCTTCCTCCTCGCAACCAGTCTCACTCTCATTGTCATCCTCCTCATCCGCAGCTTGTAGGACTGTTGGAAGTTTTGAACCGCCGCCACCAGTGGATGTAGTTGGTTTGACAAACAGTGGTTGTTATGAGAGAGTGGTTGTTATGATAATTCATCAACACTGATTCACCAACTTGTTATGATAAAGGAAATGTTAACTACCCCATTTGCTAGTTAACCCATCTGACAAAACTGATCACTAGAACACTAGAACACAATTTTTCGTACAAACAAGGAAGAGCATCATACTGCTATCAGTTTATAACCGTCCACACCACTATTCCCAATCAGTTTATAACTATCATTCCCAGCTAAGCATCATACTACATTACTGCTACTGCTAACAAATACCAATCCCAATCAGCTCATACATAAGCAGCTAAATACACAAGCAGAATACACCAGAAAAACATATACCAATACCAATCCCAATAAGCAGCTGAACCCATCTGCTAATTCAAACTAAATCGGAGAATGGAAATATAATCGGAGGGAAGGGAGAAACGTACCTTTCCATGCTGATATGAGCCTGGTTGATGCCTCTACTCTCTACCGATTAACTGATGTGCAAACGTAGCCTGACCGGTCGAATCGAGCTCCCCTGTTCCTACTTAATTTCGAAGCAAGCAATCAGATTGAGAGTTACGAGAGGAGAAAAAAACGAAATAAAATACGAAATAAGAGCACTTACCGGCGGTGAATGAAGAATCGGCGGAAGGTCGAAGAATGAAGGCTGGGGCAGCGGTGGTGGCGACAGGCGAGCGTCGTCGACTGGAGATGCCGGCCGCGTCGTCGACTGGAGATGCCGGCCGCGTCGTCGATTGGATGGAGCGGAGCTGATGGACTTGGGGCGCGGATGGCTGGGGCAGCGGTGGCGGCGACAGGCGAGCGGCGACTGGTGTGGTGTGGAGACGGAAGGAGTCGCCGGCCGCGTCGTTCCAGAGAGTCAGAGAAATCGAGAGAGAGTGAGTGAGTGATTGAAAACTAACCTAGATATTTTACCCAAAAGCAATTTTCGGTCAATTCGGTCAGACCGGTTAACTAGTGGTTAACCGTCGGTTAACCACTTTTAACCGACAACCGAAATATGTAAAATCTTCTGACCGATCGACCGACCGATAATTCCATCGGTTAACCGAAATTGGTCGGTCACTTTTTTTTACCCTTTAACCGAAACCGATTTCCCACCCCTCCTCTGCCGTCTGCTTTCTTCTTCCCCACCGCTTCATATTCGACGCCGATGTAGCTACGCCGACAAAAAGCAGTAGCACTAGCAGTCGAGTACACGATGTAACCCCCTTAATCGGTCGACGGAAGCACGTGATTGAGCGTCAGAGGAGTCGTAGAGCAAAGCACAGTCATCGTTGCAGCGGATCTGAGCTCATCTGCGAACAAACTGTGGAGCTTTTTCTGTTCTAGGGTTGTTTCTCTGTTCTAGGGTTTTCTTCTCAAGTTTGTGTTTCTGGGTTTGGAGCTTCTTCCTAGAATGGGTTTCGGTTATTATACTGTAAAAGAAGGGTTTTGAAGAAATGCATCTTTCACTATGGAAGCCGATTTCCCACTGTTCATCTCTAATCCTTGACAAGAAACGCATATAAAAACATGGTCAAGCATAAGACGATTCCGATCTCGAAACCAACAAAAACCCATCAGCTCTCCGCAAAATCCAAGAAAACGAGCTCATGGAAGCTTTAGAGGAAGCTTCAGAAGACGGCTCACTGTCAAAATCCAAATTCGTGGATGATTCGGGGGAAGGATTCTCGACACTCACGAAATTGCAAAAGGAATGGGTAGGAATCTGATTCAGGGGAAGGATTCGCGACCACAAGGATAAAGCAAGATGAGGAATGGGTTCGATGGGGACGGAGATGCCAAGTTCGATGGGGATGGAGATGTCAAGTTCGATGGAGACGGAGATGCCGAGATGCCTCGCAGACATCGACGCCGCAACTCGCCTCAACTCCTCTGCATATCTCCGCCGCTTGTAGCTCCGTCGAAGTCCTTCTTCCGCTCCCACAGTCCCTGATCGGTCCAACCACTTCTTCTCTATCGCCTTCCCTACCTCTCACACAAAATACGAAACCCAAAATCATTCACCAAGGAGTAGTGTTTGTTGGATATGGGTTATTATCATCGGATTTATGTTCACTGAAAGAGGAAGAGAAAGACGACAGTGGAGGCGGTGGTGAAGGATACTGGTGAACGGAGGTGGGTAGGTATTTTGGTAGATGAGGATTTTGTTTGGTTTATTTAATTTTTCAATTACTTTTTATGTTATCTATAAATATATATATATATATATATATGCAGAAATGAGATATAGAAGCTGCCACATCAGCATTTTTTCAATTTTTAAACTTTCTCCTTAATTCTCTCTCCTGCTACTCCAGATTGCGTGTTCGATTCACGCCGGGTTCAACATCAGTATTTTTTAAGTTTTAAGCATTCTCCTTGATTCTCTCTTTTGCTACTCCAGATCAGAAGGTAGCGTGTTCGATTCACGTCAGGTTCAATTCCCATAACCACTATTTGTTTTTGTATAACGGTGTTTATATTTTGATCGGCTGTAAAATCGGACAATGGGCCGAAAATAATCTAGTTTTGTAATATGTATATTTCTTTTGTTAATTATTTATAAATGAATGATGATGTGTTAAAGTTTCTTATGAACTTGCCACCTAAACTGACACGTCATATGTTAAATTTAACTTTCTGTTAGTTTGGATGGAAATGTAAACAGAAATTATTAAAATGGCTAATTTGGGTTTTCCGATAGAAGTGGACAGAATTGACATAAACGTGAAAGGTTTGGTCAGATTTGTGTATTCGGCCTTAAATAAATTGCAACAGCAACTGAAAAGTGAAAACTTATGTTTAGTTTACACCAAGGTTTTCGGAACCGGACCGGAGATCGAGCCGGCAAGGTCAAGGGTTCAAAGGTTTAATGAAAAAATCAGGGTTGAACCAGGATCGAACCAGGATTGAACCGAATTTATCGGTGCCGGAGAGCTGACTGGTTCACGGTCGGACCGGTTCAACTGGGGGCAGGATAGGGCATTGAAAACATTGGTTTACACCTACAAAAATGAAATAATCTTACTAATCATAGGCCATGGTGGATGGGTTGATGTAATTGGTTAAAATTCATGCATTTTAAATCGAAGACGGTAGAATGGATATATTATAATAATTCATTGTTTAGTATAATTTGATGGTAAGAATGAAATGGTAAAATTAATAGAGAAAAAACCAAAATAACCCTAACTTCTCTCGTAATCCTATCTTGCCCTCTTCTCTCTTAATTGAGTCCAAGAGAAGCATGATGCGTCTAAGGGGAGAAGGAAGTCGTCAATGATGCTTTAAAGGGAGAGGAGAGCATGAACAACCGAAGAATTAAATGATAACTAATCATTAGCGACGGCGAAAGATTGAGGAGGAGGAGCGTGAACGTCGATAGACTGAAAACCCAGTAGTGGCCACGACGGAAGAAGGTGGGATGAATGAGAAGGAAGGATAGGCTTGAAAAAGAGTAAGGATTCTTCAATTCTTACCTACGATGATAAGATTCTCAAATACATTGTAGCATGGATTTGTATCCATCAAATGCATGTATTTGATAATTAAAAAAAACATTAAAAAATAAATAAAGATTGTCACAATATATGAATTCTTGAATTTAAAATTGGTGAAAATTTATAAATATCAAACATGGTCATCGACATACATAAGCAAGAGATCTCTTACCATGGCAGTCTTTGCTAACCAAAATGAAAACAATATGCACTACTAGGCTAAACCATACAGATCATTACCATTGGGTCTCTTCTTTTCTTTGCATGCCTAGTAATATGAATGTCTCATTTATCGGCTTTTTAGGACACGTTATGTTGGAGTAAACTCGTATAAGTTTGAGAATATTCGAGTTTGACTTGAACTTGTGTAGATTTAGAATACCCAAAATTTATTTGAATTCGAAGTTTGGATCATAAATCAAAGAGTTAGGCTATTCGTCACTCTCACTATTGATTCTAACCAATGTACTCAAAATCCCGATTTTAATCTTAAAATCTTACGATTTTACGATTTCACCGGTCTCTAGCGATCTTGATTCCACGCAAAATCTATGGGTCGTAAAATCAAGTAAAATCTCGATCAAAATCTTAGAATCTTATAAAATCAACGATTTTTCTTGTATTTTACGATTTCAATTTATAGGGGAAATTACTAGTTTGTACAACTACATATAAGTCAGAACAAATAAAATTAAATTAAATTGTTTTTTTTTAGATTTTGATTAGTTAAGTTAGAAGTTATTACAAAAAAGTGTCTAAAATCTAATTATTACTTCCTCGAATGACTTTCCAAAGTTGGGTAATGGTCTTCTTATTCTTAATATGTTGTTGACTTAAATGTTTCGATAGTAGTTCATAAAATCTTACGATTTTACGATTAAAAACTACGATTCCGATTTCACCCATGTTTTTGATTTCACGTGGAATCACGATTTTGACTACATTGATTCTAACTTTCGTTTCCGATAATCCAATCCGTGGGATTTTAAGATGAGAAATCACAAAGATTTCTTATTTAAGAAATCAAATTTGGACCGTTGGATTTCTTATTTAATCAAATGGTACCAAATGTACAAAATGGTATATTAGTAAATGTATAATAATGAAAAACAACCACTCACCTCCCCATATCCCATGTTACAGGGATCCTACGATTATTTTATTTATTTTGTATTTTTCATTTTTTGTCTTTTCTTTTATTAACAATTATTCACTTTGATAGTGTCGTTCATCACGTAGTTGTACCATTCGTTCGTATTTGTACTTCAGTATACTATGTGATGGTACCATTTATTGTGAAATTGTACCATTCATGTATTTTTATGAATAGTACAATTTAACATCGAATGGTACAACTACAGTATACATTGGGATTCTACCATTCATGTTTGTCATGCATTAATAAGAATTGCGTTATTATTTTGATTATTGAAAATTATAATATTTACATATTCTAAGTGGTATGTTCACAATGTTATTGTGTATGATATCATTCATTGTTAAACTATATCATTCATAAAATAAATAAATAGTACAATTTAACGACTAATATTACTATGGACATTTCTTATATAAAAAATTTAATCAATTTCTCACCATATATAATCCCGAGTAAAACTCACCCTACCTAATCCCATTAAATTTTGAAACATGGCGTAGCCGGATAATTTTTTTTTTTTTTTGGTCAGAGGCAGCTCCTTTCGGAGAGACAAGGCAGCACACACAAGCAAGAATGGAACATCAAGTCCCTACCCAGGAAGTCATGTCTACCTCCATGACCCGTGGGAGGTTAGACAGGGCCATACGAGCCACGTAATGGGCGGCCCTGTTACCTAAACGGCGAACCATCATGAAGCGCCAGGTCGGAGTTCCCCTCTGCAACTGAAGAATCTCTTCTACGATGGCCCTCCAGGATTTGCCCGAACCTGACCAGCTAGAAGTCTTGTCGAGACGAGTTCTGCATCCCCTTCCATGTCCACCTGCATAAAACCAGCCAACAAACACCAAGTACATGCATCCTGGAGAGCCAGTAACTCAAGTACAAAAGGATCAACAATACCTGGGTAAATAGTCCCAATTGCTCGAAGAACGGCGCCATCAGAGTTCCGAAGTACCCATCCGGAAGAACCGCCCAAGCCTGGGCGAACGGCACCGTCGACGTTGATCTTAAGGCGAGTAGGGTGTGGTGGGAGCCAAGAAACAAGAGAAGAGGGAGTAGAAGAAGGAGAAGGGGTTGGGGGAGAGGCGAAAACCAGATTATGCTCCCGCCACTGACTATGGAAGTACTCGAATAATAACTCTAATCGCGTTTGTGCCTTGTCAAAAACTACCCTATTTCGGCCCTTCCACAGACGCCACCAAGCCAAAACCCAGATCTCCTTTAGCTGCGGTTGAGTCAGTAAAATGAATTTCCAATAGATTGAAATATGGGTGTCCCTCAAGGTTCGGAGGAGTAAGAGAATACATGTGAAGAAATCGTCGGGTGATCAAATAGTGAAGGAGCAGATGCTCCACTATCTCCGGAGCGTCGTAACATATTTGGCACATGAGGTCTATGGTCTCTGATCGTACCCGAACTATAATGCCATGAAGTGTGGGGAGAATGCGATGTAGAATTTTCCACAAGAAGAAGCACAAATCTTTCTCCAATGAAGCCTTCGACTTGGATCTCTATTTGGACGTAACCGGATAAATACCAATCAGAGACGTGCGTTGGCAGAACTCACGGGAGCCCATTATTATTATCAAATTATAATTGTAGCCCAACTCCACAAACAAACAATTATCTCTTCCCACCATTTTCCCCCACACGCCTCCTCTATCTCCGTTCCCGAGTAACGCACCAGACAACTCACCCCTCCCTTCTTCCTCCGTCGTCAATTCGCCTCCAAACCTCCATCCACCACCACCACCACTCCCACTCCCACTCCCAATGGCCAAACCATCTACCCCTCCTTCCGATTCCAACTCCGCTTCTCCGTCAGCCTTCAAGCTAGTCGGATTCTCCAACTTCGTCCGCCAGAATCCCCGCTCCGACCGCTTCAAGGTCAAGCGCTTCCACCACATCGAGTTCTGGTCAACTGATTCCACCAACACCGCTCGCCGCTTCTCCTGGGGACTCGGCATGCCGATCGTCGCCAAATCTGACCTCTCCACCGGCAACCTCACCCACGCTTCCTACCTCCTCCGCTCCGGCGACCTCTGCTTTCTCTTCACTTCCCCTTACTCTCCTTCCATCGCCGAGATGGAGAACCTCTCCCACACCGCCACCGCTTCTATACCGACCTTAGATCACGAAGCCTCCCGTCTATTCTCCGCCAAGCACGGCCTCGCCGTCCGTGCAGTAGCGATTGAAGTCGAGGACGCCGATTTAGCCTTCCGGACTAGCGTGGCTCACGGCGCTAAACCGTCAGCCGAGCCTGCAGTTCTCGACGGTCGCGCCGTGGTAGCTGAGGTGGAACTTTACGGCGACGTCGTTTTGCGGTACGTGAGTTACAAGAACCCTAGCAATTCGGCCGATTCCGGTCCTGATACTTGGTTTCTCCCCAAATTCGAGGCTGTAGAGGAAGCATCTGCGTTCCCTCTGGACTACGGGATCCGGCGATTGGACCACGCCGTAGGGAATGTGCCTGAATTGGGACCGGCAGTGGCGTACGTCAAGGAGTTCACCGGTTTCCACGAGTTTGCTGAGTTCACGGCAGCAGATGTGGGGACGAGTGAGAGCGGATTGAACTCTGCGGTGTTGGCTAATAACGAGGAAATGGTGCTGCTGCCGATGAACGAGCCTGTGTATGGAACGAAGAGGAAGAGCCAAATACAGACTTATCTGGAGCACAATGAAGGAGCTGGGGTGCAGCATTTGGCTCTGATGTCTGAGGATATCTTCAGGACGTTGAGGGAGATGAGGAGTAGAAGTGGCATTGGTGGATTTGAGTTCATGCCGTCTCCGCCTCCTACTTACTACAAGAACTTGAAGAACAGAGCTGGGGATGTGCTGAGCGACGAGCAGATTAAGCAGTGCGAGGAGCTGGGGATTTTGGTGGATAAAGATGATCAGGGCACTCTGCTTCAAATCTTCACCAAACCCGTCGGTGACAGGTAATTTACTTAGCTTGCTGTGTTGTTGATTAATGGGGAATGGTTTGGTGAGCCTTGTGGGTCGATCGAGTTGTGTAATTACGAGCAAATGGTTCTTGTCACCATTGTTTTTTGAGTTTGCTTAGGATGCTTCCATATGTCTAGTTGAAAGTTCAGTAGGTCATCAGGGACTAGGATCGGTCAGCCTGCAACAATCCATTTCTGTTTGATGCATTGCTTCTTGCTGCGCCATGGATTAGTACCTAGAGTTAAAATTTCCCACGATGCATTGCTTCTTGCTGCGCCATGGATTAGTACCTAGAGTTAAGATTTCCCACTCCTTGCATTCCAATTTTGTATTGTTAAGGATGAGGAGGCTTCAAGAAAGAGTAGTTCATCCACCATAGCTAGCAGTTTTTGTTCTGTCATCTTCTGCTAGCATCACGACAATGTAGTTGACAGTAGCTCGATATAGTTGTCGAGTTTGCGAGCAAGAGGCTGTGTCCTGTTAATCATCTATCTTTACTTTTCGAAATTGATATTGATCTGCAATTTTTCCCTGTGTTGACAGACCGACAATATTCATCGAGATAATCCAACGAGTAGGTTGCATGACAAAGGACGATGCAGGGAAAGAGTACCAGAAGGGTGGTTGTGGAGGATTCGGAAAGGGCAACTTCTCAGAGCTCTTCAAGTCCATCGAGGAGTACGAGAAGACACTGGAGGCTAAACGTCCCGCAGAAGCAACAGTTTCAGCTTAGTCGAATTGTTGAAAGAACTCACCGCGCTGTTGTTGTTGTAGTTCAGTTCTGTATCATCATGAGAATGCCAGACGTTCTGCTGCCCCAAATGTAGTGATATATGGAAATTATATAATGCTTAAATAAACTGAAAACCGTATCAACTGTATGCTACAATTGGCTTAGGCCAAAAGTTTTTATCTGTAATCAATGTAGTTACTAGTTACTCTTACTAAACAAACAGACCACTTCAGAATGTATAAGATATATCCACGTTACAAATCGTTTTGGTCCGTTCGACTAAACTTGATTTGTTTGTCAATGATAACAATTCACGAGAAGGTGAAAGATCAGGTCCTTAAATAGTTTTCTCGGTGTCAGTCAACCATATAAAATATTCTCAAGTTTCAAGATCAAGATTTCCAATTCAGTTAAGAAGTCTGGTATTAAAATATGCATAATCCGGTGGCTCGGTACTGAATGTCAAATTAGGCCTATTTTCCTAAAATGCCACACGAACCCCGCTCTTCACTAAGCTGTTGCAGTTTCATCATATTCTGAAGGCAGCAGAAACGGAAAACAGGATCAAATCCATTCTTGATTCTTCCTTCCCCTTCTTATTCTGAATTAGCGTATAGACGAACGAACAAATCAATCGTCATTTGTTTGCCTTCACAGTCGCAGTTACAACAGGTCAGTCTTTAATCTCCTCGTATCGTGCTTCTTCAATCTGCAACCTCTGTTCGTCAATTCTTCGTTTCTCGCTTTGTGTTAGCAGCAATGTAGTATTAACGCCTGTGATTAAATTCGATCTGTCTGATTAAATAACGCAGTTCTTGGATCTCTGTTCAATGCAGTAATTTTCTCGGGAGTGCGAGCTTCACGTAGGCAGAGAGGTTCTTTGTATTAGGGACGTTATTATATTCTCGGTGAGTTTTCCTTCTCTTCTTTTTCAATCTCTTTCGATACATACAACAATGGTTGATTTCAGTTTTTTTGTTTCTTTCTTGGTTTTGGTGTTTCTTGCGGTATCATGATTCATGAGTTGGTTGAGTGACTGTTGTTCGGAATTTGGTGCAGGAATCATTGAAATTGAGCGGTGGAAAACTGAAGGAGGAATCACGAAATGACGTCCAGATCATACGCCAATTTACTGGACCTGGCGAAGGGGAATTTTCAGAACATTAATCCAGAGAGGAAGGGACTACCGAGGGTTAAGAGTGTTCCTGACAAGTTCTCAGATATTGAAGAAGACGAGCCATCTTCTTCTGATAATCCGTCGACAATATCCGCCGACAGGGTGATCATCGTCTCCAACCAGCTCCCGGTGAAAGCTACCAGGAATCCTGATGACAAAGGCTGGAGTTTCACTTGGAATGAGGATTCCCTAATTCTGCAGCTCAAGGATGGATTTCCTGAAGAAATGGAGGTTTTCTATGTGGGTTCGTTGAGTATCGAAGTCGATTCCAAGGACCAGGATGAAGTGTCTCAGGTTCTGTTAGACAGGTTTAAGTGTGTCCCAACGTTCCTCCCTCGTGAAATCTACACTAAGTTCTACGATGGCTTCTGCAAGAAGCAGCTCTGGCCACTTTTCCATTACATGCTGCCTTCTGTCGAGGAAGGCAGCAGATTCGACAGGTCCTTGTGGGAAGCGTACGTGGCAGCGAATAGGTTGTTCTTGCAGAATGTGGTTGAGATTCTTAACCCAGATGATGATTTCATCTGGATTCATGATTACCATTTGATGTTGCTGCCTACTTACTTGAGGAGGCGGTTCAACAGAATCAGGATTGGATTTTTCCTTCACAGTCCATTCCCTTCATCTGAGATTTACAGGACTCTTCCAGTGAGGGAAGAGATACTGAAGGCATTGTTGAATACTGATCTCATTGGGTTCCATACTTTCGATTATGCTCGACATTTTCTTTCTTGTTGCTGCCGAATGCTGGGACTCGAGTACCAGTCGAAGAGGGGTTACCTTGCATTGGAATACTATGGGAGGACTATTGGGATCAAGATTATGCCGGTTGGGGTTCATATGGGCCGGATTCTGTCCGTTATGAAACAGACTGATGAAGGGTCCTGGATTGCTGACCTGAAGAAGAGGTATGAAGGTAAAACAGTGTTGCTTGGTGTGGATGATATGGACATCTTTAAAGGGATCAATCTGAAACTGCTGGCTATGGAGCAGATGCTCAAGCAGCATCCTACCTGGCAGGGAAAGGCTGTGCTGGTTCAGATTCTGAATCCTGCAAGAGGCAAAGGGAACGATTCAGAGGATATTAGAGCTGAGCTGCAGGAAAGCTGCAGGAGGATCAATGACATGTTTGGAAGTCCCGGATATGAACCGGTAGTGATTGTTGACAAGCCAGTATCAGTTGGAGAAAGAGTTGCTTATCACAGCATTGCCGAGTGTGTTGTGGTTACAGCTGTGAGGGATGGCATGAATTTAACACCTTATGAATACGTAGTCTGTAGGCAAGGCAGTGATACATGTACAAACTTCTGTGGGTCGAAGAAGAGCATGCTAGTGATATCGGAGTTCATTGGTTGTTCTCCATCGATGAGTGGAGCGATTCGAGTCAACCCTTGGAACGTCGAGGCAACAGGCGAGGCAATGAACCAAGCAATTTCAACTTTCGAATCCGAACAGCAGCTGCGACATGAAAAGCATTATCGGTACATCAGCACCCATGATGTGGCTTATTGGTCGAGGAGTTTCTTGCATGATTTGAAGAGAAGTTGTGCTGATCACAATAGGAAAATGTGCTGGGGGATAGGATTCGGGTTTGGATTCAGAGTGATGGCTCTTGACCCGAATTTCAGGAAGCTGTCTAGTGCTATTATTGTTTCTGCTTACAAGATGGCAAAGAGTAGAGCAATATTGCTGGACTATGATGGAACCGTCATGCCTCAGAACACCATCAATAAATCACCATCTCCGGAGGTGATATCAATCCTCAATAGACTTTGTGAAGATCCGAACAATACGGTTTTCATTGTCAGCGGACGAGGGAGGGACAGTTTGACTGAGTGGTTTTCTCCTTGTACAAAGCTTGGTATTGCTGCAGAACACGGTTACTTCCTGAGGTATTCTCTTATTCACTTCCTTTACTTCTTACTGTACCGTAGGCTTGCTCCTGTTTCTCTATATATTAGAAAAGAATGATGTCACCCAATTGCATGGCTGGAAGCCTGGAATTAGAATTCCTTATGTTACGTTTATCAGCTGTGGGAGAATTTTTAAATGACAGATTGTGCAAATGTGCAGATGGACGCATGATGAAGGATGGCAGAACTGTGTGCAGAGCAGTGAATTCGGGTGGATGGAGATTGCTAGACCTGTGATGAATTTGTACACAGAATCAACCGATGGCTCTTCTATCGAAACCAAGGAGAGTGCTCTGGTTTGGCAATACCGGGACTCAGATCCTCGATTCGGGTCAGCACAAGCGAAGGAGCTGCTAGATCATTTGGAGAGTGTTCTGGCAAATGAACCTGTTGCCGTGAAGAGTGGCCAGTGTATTGTGGAAGTGAAGCCTCAGGTATTATGATGATATTCATTCGATCCTTGATTTGAGATGGTTGGCCTGTAGTTATTAAATGACAGTTTGTTTAAAAAATTGTGCAGGAAGTCAGCAAGGGTGTAGTTGCTGAGAAAATTTTCACGTCCCTTTCGGAGAAGGGGAAGAAGGCCGATTTCGTGCTGTGCATTGGGGACGACAGATCGGATGAAGACATGTTTGAGGCAATTGGGAATGCAATAGCAAGGGGAGTTCTGGAGCCAAATGCTTCAGTGTTTGCTTGCACAGTTGAACAGAAACCCAGCAAGGCCAAATACTACCTGGACGACATTGCTGAAGTTATCAGTACGCTTGAATCCCTGGCTGATGTCTCCAATCTCCAATAAATGTTAATCCCCCATCATCCCAATAACCGACTTAACGACTTCCAAAGTCAGATTTTTGCGAGGCTACTTTCTGGATCAGCAGATGATGAGCATCTTAGAGAGAGATAGATAGCTATATGTCAGTTTTTTGGTCAGTTGATTCCTGCTGAATTCCTTGAAAGAAATAATTTTTGTGCAGTTTGACAAGATAAAAAGATACAACATTCTTTCTTGACATGAATCTGTTAGTCTCCTGATTCTGTGAGGGCATGAAAGCAAATGTAACAGAAATTTGTCCTCCATATCCATATAATGCGAATGAGAGATTTTATCAGTCTCGTACAGTTAATTCGGTCATCTATGCAGTTGAATATTGAAGTATGCCTTGACATTTTTCAGATGGCACAGCTGGTTCCTTAGTGGCAGTAAAATCACTGTAATTAGATAGCTGATAGCGAGATCGGTCTCTGAGTAATATAGTATCATGCATATCGAATGTATATACAAATTAACTCATGGATCAATGAAAACCTGTGTGAGTCTCTCAAGTTAAACTGATGGGCGCCAATCATGTCTCTTAAGCTTCAGAGTTGTACTGTTGGAAATTGTGAGTTGTTGAGTGATCAAGGAAAATGTTATTATTATCCAGGCCAGCAGCTGATCAAATGATCTCTATGTAAAAAAAAAAAAATCCATTGCATACAACATATTGAACATGACATAACTGTACACTTATTTGTTCTGCAGGCTATTGAGATCTTGTGGGATTCTGCAGTGATCAGAAGCTTGTTCAACTTCATAAATGTACTATTCTGGGTTTAAAAGGAGGCCAGATGAAGGGAAGTGTGCATTTCATTGGCCTCCAAAAAAGTACCACATGGGTGAAATTGCCTCCAAAAGTGAGGAAGTAGGACTATAAGAAGTGAGTTCAGCAGTTGGAGAAAGGTATCTTTGCGCTTGGGGCAATGACGCAGCTAATGAGGTAATAACCGAGGCGCGTCTATTGCTGGTTGAAAACTATTTCCAAACCCCCTCCTAGGCCGTGAGCTTGTCTTGTGGCCTTCGAGAATTTCTGGAAGGGCTCCCTTGGGGTAAAGCCCTACAATTTCATAGTTCAAATATTTTATATTTACAATTGCAGCTTGAAATTTTGGTATCAGGGAATTTTCAAAGATGATGTTGAATAGAAGGACTAAAACACATTATAAGTTCTGGTAGTTGATGTATTAAAGAACTTGAACAAATGACAGTAAATGAAAGGAAACTGATTACTGGAAAATTGTTTTGCACATATGCTTGTTGCTATTGTTAAGGTCACAGAGTTTAGCTTTTGTGCAAGTGTTTACAACTTTAGTTTGCACTGTCATAACTGTTGAACGAGTTGCTTCAGAAAAATTAACTGTTGATTGGTATGGCTATTACCTTCTTCTTGTGCTACTATCTGTCTCAGGATGCTACTTTAGGTGCAAAGTGTAGAATAATCTTTTTGTTAGGGTCTGTACAATGTTGGAAAGAGCATAGAAACAATCTGTCTCCCTGCAGAAAAACTCATATTCCAGCTGAGTCTTCAGTTGCTTCAACGGCAGAAAAAAGTCATCTTGTTTTACATGATCCTCCCTGCTGTAGGTTGAAACTATATGGAACATCTTGTTTTACACTGAGTTATCATTTAACGGATTATGAGTTTGCAGCCATTTTCAAGCAAAATTACAGCTTTAACTTGGCATGAACTCACATTATAGCTTTATCCTTCAGATGCATTCCAAAACTCTGAGGAAACATCTTATTTTAACTGCGTGATATATCTACCCTCCACTTGAACTTGTACAACAAACAAATACAATAAGGACTGTGAATTGTTTGTAGAGAAACTGATATTCAATACGAAATCCATATATCCTGAGTGAATTGTGTTGGGGAGTTTGAAAGTGCGGGAGAAATAATGGAAAGTTTTAGTCATTCTTTTGTCATGAACTGTTAAGGCTAAAGATCCCGTTGAAGGAAAAATCAAAGTCGAGAGTAAAGACACAACTAGTTTTCTGTAGTTGAAAGTTGAGACTGAAACTGAGTGTTTACTTTACTGCAAGACTTTATTATCAGTTTTAATATCTTCTTAGCTGAAGAAATGTATTGCTGTAAGGGTTTTATTATGTCCCTAGAAGCATACATAGTTGGCTTTGACGTTGTTGTGTTCTCTCTAATCACATGCATTTGCTGAATTTGCTCTTTTGAAATTATAGCTTCTGAATTTCACAAGGTCACTGACACAGTATATCATGGTCACTCATATATCAATGCATTCATCTTATCAAATTGATCAACAACAACAATAGTGCGCTAGTTCTTTTGTCATTCACCTAAGCTGAAACTGTCCCTTCAGCTGGTCGCTTAGCCTCTTGGATAAAATAGTGCAAAAAAATGATATTAGTTGAGACACCTCAACGAATACATTTTACTTGACTACTCGAGTTTTGGTTGAAAGATGGAAAGAAGGTTGTGAAAGGCAGAGAATAGTGAATACCACATTGCTGAAGAAGAGTTGAGGCGGAGCAGAAGAGTAGTATAAAATAGATACACAAACAGCTAAACAAATCATACCTTTCTCGGCCTTTTGGCTAAGATCAAGTGTAGTATCTGTTCTTATCAGTTTAATATCTGATATGTGAGCCAATGGCTCACACGATATTAAATTAATTTTTTTAGGGGGAGTTTTCCACTACTAGGGCTTGCTCTAGGGGATTCTCAAGTGTCGCTCATGTGTTGCACTATTGCAAGAGCCTGGCACACTCCACCAATTCTAAGTTGAAATTTATTTTTTGTGACAAATGCCTTTAGATGTTTAATAATCCTCACATCCAACATTGTCATAAGCTTAAAAGTGAGCTTCCTTGCACTGTTTTTTATTGGATTGCTTAAGAATAATATAAATTGTTTGTTTGATTCTAATACTACTGCTGTTAGATTAGGGATATATACAATGAAGCTGGGTCATAATAATAATAGTGAAGCTAGTAACACCACCATACCACATTGAAAGGAAAAGGAAAGCAGGAGAAGAGAAACAAGTATAAAAGAGAAGCCAAGTGCAACTTGACAACATACTTACCTGGATGGGATCTACAAGTGATCAACAAGGCTTGTGGTCTAGGCTAGTGACCTCCATTGCACATTAAGGAGGGGTGCTGGGCTAAGGTCTTCCCAATGAGGAAGAGCCTATGTCATAATTTGTGGCAGCGGGGGCCTGCGTTCGCGCGGCCCCTACCCAATTATAGTTCAATGTTTTCTTTTGCATTTTCTCTGCTTGTTATGAGTCCTAAGCATCATAATCATATGTGTAACTGTTAAATCCATTTCATTCCAAGCACAGTTGCAGAAGTTAAGGAGATTGGCTACTGGTTGATTGAATGATTTACAAAAGGAAAAAAAACTATTTTTACTAAAATGGCTTGTGGCCAAGGTTGTTTTGCTATTACCACATTGCTAGTGTGCAAGAATGCAACCCTTCCTCTTTGAAGCTAAGACTGTATAAAATGTAACTCAAACTCATCAATTAGGCTCACGCAGCCTCGCAGTGAGTACATAGCGAACTATTCTTTCGCCTTTTACTAAAGAATACCGTGTACGCTCTGCTTTATAGAGGCATACGTTTATTTTTGGAGGGCTTGTTCCTTAATTGGATCAGCTCCACAATTTCTAAGTCTAATATTTTGCATACTAAAAAATAAAATGAAACAAAATACAACTTTCTTGAACAATTTTAAAATGGATCAATTGTATATCATCTATGCACTCAACTACTTGAAGAAAGTCTTAATATTTTCGTGTTTTTTGCTTTGCTAACATGGTACTAACTGAGGTGTGTCTATTGCTAGTACATAGAGTAATTAAAATCTAGTTATACACAAAAAATTGTTGACTATTGTCAAGTTCTAAATGGAAACATATTGATGATGGGAAAGCTATTCCTCCCCTCACACCAGGCAGGTGAACACCAACTAGCCTTACGCCAATCATTGGTTAGAGCGCCTTTGGTCGAAGAACTTCCCGACATTTTTTCTTCTCCCCTCATGAATGTTTTTACAAAGGAATAAGTGGCTTGGATGACCATTTGACAGCCTTCACAATCGTCATGCAAAATGTATAAGGTGACAGTTGGTGCTTACTGTAGGAAGTGAGGAGAGGAGATCGATATGATAGGGGAGAAGGGAGACAAAAGGAATTATGAAAACATGACGTGTCGACAGCTTGAGTATATTTCGTTGATTGAGCCAAGGAGAAAACTATTTTCGTTCATGATTTGAGAAAAGTATGACGTACGCTGGCCCAAAGTAATGAAAGGTGGATCCAAGAAGAGGGATCCCAGTGAGATCCACAAGCAGCCAAGATATTACATCGATGATTATCAGGAGTTGAAAGATGAAATTGAGTTGCTGTTGGAAAAAGGAAAACTTAAGGAATACATATGCGAGAAGAGCTTCACACTGATTAAATTTGGAGAAAGCGACTTTGTGAAGCCAGGAGGCCCAAAACACATAGGCCATGGTAATCTAAGTAATCATTGAACAGCGAGGGGTCGAGGGGCAGGGGTCGAGGGGTCGAGTGTGTACTTATTGATGAAGGAAGTTCGGCAGACATCATGTTTGCTGATGTGTTTGACAAGTTAGGCTACATTGGGTAGTTTTGCAAGGAATGATGTACCCAACTCACTACAAGAAAATCCGGTTTTTAGTCGCAGTTATTTAGTCGCGGATATTGTCCGCGACAATGATTAGCTGTTTTGTTGGGGTTTGTCGCGGATATTATTGTACTGGATGTAATAGTTGAAGATGAGGAATATCAAACAGCAGAATAAGCGAAGTTTCATGTGACCAAATGTGCTTCAACGTACAATATGATCCTTGGATGCTCATGTTTAGCTTGGTTTGAGGCAATTTCTTCTCTTGTGCACCAAGTAATGAAGTTCCTAGCGTGTTGAGGGATAAGCGTGGCTCGGGGAAACCATACCTTGGCCATAAAATGCTACGATGTTTCTATTTAAATAAAGGAGGCGTATTTTACAGTAGGTAAAAGGGAATTTGAGGGAGAGCGCCCAAAGTAGGCATATGCTGATGAGGAGGTCCTTTTGGACCCGAAAGATCCTGCGAAGGTCGTGTGCCTCTCAACCCATTCATCTCAAGAATTAAAGGAAATCAATCTTGCTCTACTCAGGTAATATGTCAAGTTATTCGCTTGGACGCTGCAAGATATATTAGGTTTGAACTCTCAAGTCATGGATCACCATCTGCCTGTACCTGGGCACCAAGTCGGTGCAATAGAAACACCAAAGGGTGGACCGGACGAGAAAGGAAGTTGTTAAAGAAAATTTCGAGCAATTAATGGACATCAAGTTTGTATAAGAAGTACATTACCCGGGATGGCTAGCGAAAGTTGTTTTGATAAAAAAAAAGGCAAATGGATAGTGGCAGATGTGTATTAATTTTACAACCTCAATGACGTCTGTCTCAAAGATCCCTATCCGTTATCAAGCATTGATCATTTGGTAGACACCACTTTCAGCCATCAAGCACTATCATTCCTAGACTAGTTTTCAGGATATCATCAGATTCCTTTGGATCGAGAAGATCAGGAGGAAAACAGTGTTTATGACGCTGAAGGGTAATTATTGCTACAATCTAATGTCGTTTGGCCTCAAAATGTCGGAGCCACCCACCAAAATATGGTTGATCTAGTGTTTCAAGATCAGTTAGGAAGTAAGATGGAGGCGTATGTTGATGACCTTTTAGTAAAAAACGACCAAGCAAAAGATCACCTAGTGGATTTTAGGGAAACATTTGAAACACTGAGAAGGCACAAGTTGCGTTTTAATCCCACTAAGGTGTTTTCGAGAGGTGTTAACTTTTTTGGTACTTAACGTTTGGGCGGATTTCATTTTGGTACACATCGTTTCAAAAATTTCATTTCAGTCATTAGCGTTTCAGAAAATCTCGAAACGGTATTTCCATCCAATTCCATCCAAATTTTCTGTTAAGTGATGATGTGGCAGCTGAGTCACACATCCTAGTCAGCTAAAATATTAATAAAATAAGAATTTTATTATTTTAATATTAAAATATAAGTTTTTTATTAAAATAATTAATTGAAAATTAAAAATTAATAAAAAAATATTTTTTCCCAAAAAATTTTCTCTTCTCCTCTCACCTCAAAAATACATATCTAAACGTTTCAGTGTTTCAGTACTCAACGTTTCGCCACTTTTTCATTTTGGTAATTTTTGTTTGTAGATCTAAATTTTTTGGTACTTTTTTCACCTCCAACTCTCCTTCTTCTCCCCTCTACTTCCTCCTCCTTCCGTCTCCCCTCATGCTTCTTCCTACTTCCTCCCTTCACCTCTCCTCTCTCTCTTCTCCCCTCTACTTTCTCTTACCCCCTCTTCCCGCCTCTCCCCTTTTTCCTCATTTCTTCTACTTCCACCTCTGTCTCTCCTCTCTCCTCCCTTCCCCCTCCTCCTAAAAAACACAGATAAAATTTTCTGAGGGGGGAGGAGGACAGACAGAGGAAGGCAGAGGAAAGGAGGAAGAGGTCAGAAGAGGCTGAGTGAGGAGGTAGGAGAAAGCAGAGGACAAACGAATGGAGAAGATAGGAAGCATAGAGAAGAAGGAAGAGAGGAGAGACGGAGGGAGGAGGAAGTATAGGAAAAAAGGGAGGAATAGAGAAGGATGGTCGGAGGTGGAAAAATACAAAAAAAAAACTTAATCTATAAACACAAACTACCAAAAAACTTGAGGCTATCTTATAAACACTTCCACCAAAACTGTGAAGGAGGTGCAAGTGTTCACTTGGCGTTTGGCCGTCATTAATTGTTTCATTGTAACGCCTTAGAAATGTACACCTCTTTCTTTAAAATGCTCAAAACGGCCTCAAAATTCAGTTGGACTAATGAATGTACCAATGCGTTTAAGGGCCTAAAGGAGTTTCTAGCTTCTCTGACAGTCCTTGTAGCGCCGAGGGCAAGAGATAAGATAGACCTATACATAGTTATAGCACCTTCAGCAGTAAGCGCAACTCTGGTATGTTTGACGTGCAAATAACCAACCTAAAAGGATAGATTACTTACACACTTAAGGTCGTATTCCTTTTGTCTCCCTTCTCCCCTATCATATCGATCTCCTCTCCTCACTTCCTACAGTAAGCACCAACTGTCACCTTATACATTTTGCATGACGATTGTGAAGGCTGTCAAATGGTCATCCAAGCCACTTATTCCTTTGTAAAAACATTCATGAGGGGAGAAGAAAAAATGTCGGGAAGTTCTTCGACCAAAGGCGCTCTAACCAATGATTGGCGTAAGGCTAGTTGGTGTTCACCTGCCTGGTGTGAGGGGAGGAATAGCTTTCCCATCATCAATATGTTTCCATTTAGAACTTGACAATAGTCAACAATTTTTTGTGTATAACTAGATTTTAATTACTCTATGTACTAGCAATAGACACACCTCAGTTAGTACCATGTTAGCAAAGCAAAAAACACGAAAATATTAAGACTTTCTTCAAGTAGTTGAGTGCATAGATGATATACAATTGATCCATTTTAAAATTGTTCAAGAAAGTTGTATTTTGTTTCATTTTATTTTTTAGTATGCAAAATATTAGACTTAGAGATTGTGGAGCTGATCCAATTAAGGAACAAGCCCTCCAAAAATAAACGTATGCCTCTATAAAGCAGAGCGTACACGGTATTCTTTAGTAAAAGGCGAAAGAATAGTTCGCTATGTACTCACTGCGAGGCTGCGTGAGCCTAATTGATGAGTTTGAGTTACATTTTATACAGTCTTAGCTTCAAAGAGGAAGGGTTGCATTCTTGCACACTAGCAATGTGGTAATAGCAAAACAACCTTGGCCACAAGCCATTTTAGTAAAAATAGTTTTTTTCCTTTTGTAAATCATTCAATCAACCAGTAGCCAATCTCCTTAACTTCTGCAACTGTGCTTGGAATGAAATGGATTTAACAGTTACACATATGATTATGATGCTTAGGACTCATAACAAGCAGAGAAAATGCAAAAGAAAACATTGAACTATAATTGGGTAGGGGCCGCGCGAACGCAGGCCCCCGCTGCCACAAATTATGACATAGGCTCTTCCTCATTGGGAAGACCTTAGCCCAGCACCCCTCCTTAATGTGCAATGGAGGTCACTAGCCTAGACCACAAGCCTTGTTGATCACTTGTAGATCCCATCCAGGTAAGTATGTTGTCAAGTTGCACTTGGCTTCTCTTTTATACTTGTTTCTCTTCTCCTGCTTTCCTTTTCCTTTCAATGTGGTATGGTGGTGTTACTAGCTTCACTATTATTATTATGACCCAGCTTCATTGTATATATCCCTAATCTAACAGCAGTAGTATTAGAATCAAACAAACAATTTATATTATTCTTAAGCAATCCAATAAAAAACAGTGCAAGGAAGCTCACTTTTAAGCTTATGACAATGTTGGATGTGAGGATTATTAAACATCTAAAGGCATTTGTCACAAAAAATAAATTTCAACTTAGAATTGGTGGAGTGTGCCAGGCTCTTGCAATAGTGCAACACATGAGCGACACTTGAGAATCCCCTAGAGCAAGCCCTAGTAGTGGAAAACTCCCCCTAAAAAAATTAATTTAATATCGTGTGAGCCATTGGCTCACATATCAGATATTAAACTGATAAGAACAGATACTACACTTGATCTTAGCCAAAAGGCCGAGAAAGGTATGATTTGTTTAGCTGTTTGTGTATCTATTTTATACTACTCTTCTGCTCCGCCTCAACTCTTCTTCAGCAATGTGGTATTCACTATTCTCTGCCTTTCACAACCTTCTTTCCATCTTTCAACCAAAACTCGAGTAGTCAAGTAAAATGTATTCGTTGAGGTGTCTCAACTAATATCATTTTTTTGCACTATTTTATCCAAGAGGCTAAGCGACCAGCTGAAGGGACAGTTTCAGCTTAGGTGAATGACAAAAGAACTAGCGCACTATTGTTGTTGTTGATCAATTTGATAAGATGAATGCATTGATATATGAGTGACCATGATATACTGTGTCAGTGACCTTGTGAAATTCAGAAGCTATAATTTCAAAAGAGCAAATTCAGCAAATGCATGTGATTAGAGAGAACACAACAACGTCAAAGCCAACTATGTATGCTTCTAGGGACATAATAAAACCCTTACAGCAATACATTTCTTCAGCTAAGAAGATATTAAAACTGATAATAAAGTCTTGCAGTAAAGTAAACACTCAGTTTCAGTCTCAACTTTCAACTACAGAAAACTAGTTGTGTCTTTACTCTCGACTTTGATTTTTCCTTCAACGGGATCTTTAGCCTTAACAGTTCATGACAAAAGAATGACTAAAACTTTCCATTATTTCTCCCGCACTTTCAAACTCCCCAACACAATTCACTCAGGGATATATGGATTTCGTATTGAATATCAGTTTCTCTACAAACAATTCACAGTCCTTATTGTATTTGTTTGTTGTACAAGTTCAAGTGGAGGGTAGATATATCACGCAGTTAAAATAAGATGTTTCCTCAGAGTTTTGGAATGCATCTGAAAGGATAAAGCTATAATGTGAGTTATGCCAAAAAGCTGTAAATTTGCTTAAAAGGCTGCAAAACTCATAATCGTTAAATGAAAACTCAGTGTAAAACCCAAAATGGTTCCATATAGTTTCAAACCTACAGCGCGGATCATGTAAACAGATTGTATTTTGTTTGTTGACAATAAGCTAGGAATATGAGTTTTATCTGCAGGGAGACAGATTGTTTCTATGCTCTTTCCAACATTGTACAGACCCTAACAAAAAGATTATTCTACACTTTGCACCTAAAGTAGCATCCTGAGACAGATAGTAGCACAAGAAGAAGGTAATAGCCATACCAATCAACAGTTAATTTTTCTGAAGCAACTCGTTCAAAAAGTTATGACAGTGCAAACTAAAGTTGTAAACACTTGCACAAAAGCTAAACTCTGTGACCTTAACAAAGCAACAAGCATATGTGCAAAACAATTTTTCCATAATCAGTTTCCTTTCATTTACTGTCATTTGTTCAGCTGGAATATGAGTTTTTCTGCAGGGAGACAGATTGTTTCTATGCTCTTTCCAACATTGTACAGACCCTAACAAAAAGATTATTCTACACTTTGCACCTAAAGTAGCATCCTGAGACAGATAGTAGCACAAGAAGAAGGTAATAGCCATACCAATCAACAGTTAATTTTTCTGAAGCAACTCGTTCAACAGTTATGACAGTGCAAACTAAAGTTGTAAACACTTGCACAAAAGCTAAACTCTGTGACCTTAACAATAGCAACAAGCATATGTGCAAAACAATTTTCCAGTAATCAGTTTCCTTTCATTTACTGTCATTTGTTCAAGCTTAATACATAACTACCAGAACAAATTGTTTTATGTCCTTCCTATTACAGACCTAACATCACTTTGAAAATTCCCTGATAACCAAAATTTCAAGCATGCAATTTTGAAAATATACAAATTTGAACTATGAAATTGTAGTGTTAACCCCAAAAGGAACCTTCCTAAAATTCAACGAAGGCAAAGACAAGCTCACGCCTAATGCTTTGAATAGTTTTCAACCAGCAAATAGAGGCCTTTATTCACTCATTAGCTGATCCATTCAAGCGCAAGAATACTTTCTCAACTGCTTAGAAACCCTTCTTAAGTCCACGCCTCACTTTTGGAGAATTTCACCCATGGGTCTTTTTTAGGCTCAATGAATGCAAATCCTTCTCATCTGCCTCCTTTTAACCCCAAATAGTCACCCTTTTTTGAATGAAGTTGAACAAGCTTTGATCACTGAGCAAATCCCACAAGATCTCAATAGCCTGCAGAACAAATAAGTGTACAGTTATGTCATGTTCAATATGTTGTATGCAATGGATTTTTTTTTTTTACATAGGGATCATTTGATCAGCTGTTGGCCTGGATAATAATAACCTTTTCCTTGATCACTCAACAACTCACAATTTCCAACAGTACAACTCTGAAGCTTAAGAGACATGATTGGCGCCCATCAGTTTAACTTCAGAGACTCACACAGGTTTTCATTGATCCATGAGTTAATTTGTATATACATTCGATATGCATGATACTATATTACTCAGAGACCGATCTCGCTATCAGCTATCTAATTACAGTGATTTTACTGCCACTAAGGAACCAGCTGTGCCATCTGAAAAATGTCAACAACAGATGACGGACTCTAGTAGCACCAACACCCACAAACATCTCCACGAACTCGGAACCAGATATCAATAAGAACGGAACTCCAGCTTCACGAGCAATGGCCTTAGCAAGAAGAGTCTTCCTAGTTCCCGGAGGACCAACAAGAAGAACACCTTTCGGATACGAGCTCCAATTGCAGTGAACCTCTCCGGTTTCTTGAGGAACTCCACAACCTCCATGAAATCTTGCTTGGCTTCATCAACTCCAGCAACATCGTCGAATGTCACGCCGGTGTTAGGCTCCATTTGGAACTTGGCCTTGGACTGACCATCACAGAGTGGGAAACCGGGGGTCCTCCGGGACCTCCCAATCCTCCAGGAC
This sequence comes from Linum lewisii, assembly GCA_034768395.1. Classification (NCBI taxonomy): domain Eukaryota; kingdom Viridiplantae; phylum Streptophyta; class Magnoliopsida; order Malpighiales; family Linaceae; genus Linum; species Linum lewisii. Next base: position 59,673,936 of record CM068302.1, on the reverse strand, counting down.
CCGAACATCGAGAGAGGAGGAACAGGCCACCGATTACGATTAGTGGGAAGGCCAAGTTGGCAAGCAAGTTTAAAGGAGAGAGCCAGAGTCTTCCTGAGCATTATGAGCTGCAAAGTCAATGTTCTTCTCCCTGAACTTGTGAAGAAGCTCCTGGCTAATGCCTGGAAGCTGCACATGGACTCATTGCACCCGATTACCTAACTCGGGCGAAACAGTCTCAACGATTGCAATGGTTCCATTCTCGAACAAGTCCACCTTTTTCACTCTACCCTTGTCCAAATACTCTAGGAACCTGGAGTAAGACAACCTTGGAGGAATAAATAGAAACCCCTTCATCATCATCATCAGCAACAAGAGCTTGCCCATTTCCGAGCAAAGCAGACGATGAAGCACCAAGTCCAGCATTTCCCAAGCAGACAAGAAACCGCAGATAACAGATCAAGACTTGTTCATGAGATTGAAATCAGTGCGAAATCAGTTTATTGTCCGTCGTCAGAGTTTCACAAGTCTAACTAAAAAGAGCTTTTATTATAAGATTTGGTGAATTTTAGAGTCTAGTAATCATTTTGGTCGACTAAGATTAGTGAAGGGTGCAGGCGTTCAGATGCAGAGAGTTGCTGTGTACGAAGAACAGTGGGCAAATCCAGAGAATCTTGACCAAAGGTATTTCATGCTTTGATCTATGATAACATGGTAAGGTTCTACGCTGCAACTGCAAGAATTGGCGCCATGTTCAACTTGGTGTTAATCACTTCATAGCAGGATTCCAGAACCTATATCAATGGGTACATTTTTCTCATAAATTAACTATTGAATCTGACTTGTGAGTAATTAGTTTCACAAGCCTAACATCCCCAGAACATATCAAAATCCGATACCAATAGATGACATATATATCTCGATTAAGGTACAACGTCTGATCCGTATGGATCATCCTGAGTGTATGAACCATAGTCAACAAGTTCCACGACATGTGCTTGGAAAAGAACCAGAATGAATGAAAGCTCAGAGGACCCCTATCACTACTTGCAAAAAACATCAAACCAGACATAGAATCAACGCACAGCACATGTTGGAGATCCATGCGGCACCATCTGCAACATTCATCTAGATGGGCTTGATCTTGAAGTGGAGCGAGATGAGGGAGAACACAAAGCACTTCAAGTCCTGCAACCAAAAGAATCATCTTTTGTCATCTTCACCCGAATAGCAAGATGGACCGAGTTTTATACGGGATCAGTTAACAGTCATCAGAGTAATTGCTAACTTGTATTTTCACATTACCAGGACATCAATGGTGAACTGGTGATGCTTACATGTTGAGCAAATACCCCGGATGGGAACCCATTGCTTTCATCTTAAAAATTTCATCATACATATATATATAGCATATCTAACTCTATCCAAAACTGTACACAAAATCATGAACAGCCCAATGCTGGCTGGCAATTCCATATGAGGAATCTTGATTTCTGCATTGAAAACTAATTCCTAATTATCTAGCAGTTGGTCATACTGTAGTATCAGATGTAGAACCCTAGCCAGAATCCGAGCAAGATGCAGAAAAAGAAGAAGCAATTGAAGAAGAGTATAATGAGCGAACCTGAACAAGGTAGTAGAAGATGCGAAGACCTTCAGGGTCCTTACTGCTCTGTACATCAACAAGCGATCCAATCTTAGAGGTAGTGAAGGAAATGTGTTCGTTTCCCATCACAATCTCAAGCTCCTGTCGCCCAACCCTGTCAGGCTCCGGCCAGTTGTTATCGTCTTCCTTCATTATCTACCGAATCAAACAAACACAAGCGAGAATGAGAAAACCCTAATTACTAGGTCTAGGGATTTAAAATCATAAATTTCTCAAAAAACCCTAAAAATACACACAGACATAGAGAGATGGAGAGAGAGAGAGAGATTAGAGAAAGCAAACCTCGCTGTCGGAGATAATGCGGCGGCACTCCTTGAGCACGGCGGGGGAGAGGAAGACCTCCTTACGAATCATAGTGTCGTTTTTGTAGTTGGAGTTATTGGCGTATCGGAGCTTGCCGTCGGGCCTGAACTCGAACTCCAAGAACTCATGGCCGAACTTACCCTTGTGGCCTACGTAATACCTCAGGTAGAACTCTCCTTCATCCTCCGACGACATCTTCGTTTCTTTCTCCAACTCCGAGCTCTTTGTTTTGTTACTGCTGCAATGGCAGAAAGCAGAATCAATGCCAACAATGGCTGGCTCCAGGGATTAGACAGCGGATATGGACTATTAGGGCGGTTTTGGCATTTTAAAGCCCAGCCCATTATCACGTTATTTGGGCCCAACTCAGAGCCTGGACTCGCACTCCACCCTGCCCATATCCGAGCTAGCCCATTGTTCTTGGTTATTTTGATGTTTTTATTTTTTCTTTTGAGTAAGAATCGGAGATAGCCATACATTCAAGAAGGGGTGTCAACCCAAACCGTGAGGTTTACCAAACTCCGACTTGAAAGACAACTTAGAGTGTGTCGAGCCACATAGTGGGCCGCACAGTTAGCCTGACGGGGCACAAAACGAAGGCGGAGGCCAGGCTAGGCCAAAAGGAATCAACAGATGTCAGTAATGATTGAAACAAACTGATTTTGGACCAGCTGCACAACCTGGGAGGCATCCCCTCAAAAAAATTCCCAAGTGGTTTTCTTTTAAGTTAGTAATTTTAAAAATCACAAATTATAATTAGAATGTATAATTTTTTAGGAATTATAAATTTAGCTCAGTTTTATTTATAAATCATTAACATTATTTTTCTTTATTTATAAAAGTTTGAAAGTTAATGACTTAATCATGACAGTACATTGACGCGTGTTACCACATGAATTGTTTAACACGTTAAAATAAATAAAAACAAAAAACCCAGTTCAACATCACCTTCAATATTAGCATCAATCTAGTAAAATTTCACATTTTAAAAGCTAGAATTTCAACAACTTTAATTTCAAACTTCACATTCTAAAATGTCTTATTAGTTTTTCCTACTTACATTCATGTAAATACGTGGCAAATCATAATACTTTCTGTCTTTTTCTTTTTGTAATGTCGGCAGCACCAAATTGAAAAAAAGAAAACAAGAGAAGTTGCCAATCGAGTGCACATGCAATTATTATTATTACCTATTAATTCAATAATTCCTCGAATTTTACTATTATAGAAAGAAACAAACTATACCAAAATAATCAAATATTTTCAGTGGGGGCAACCCAGCCAGCCAGCCACAGCACAGCCCAGCAGAAGCAAAGCAAATTACACAACTGTATCAACAAGAATCTCTAGTCCCCATTAATATCAAATCAAAAAACCCAAACAAACCAACCAAAATTATAACCACCCCCCTTTACAAAAGACCTCCCGAAATTCGCGTAACAAGATCCTCTTCTTCAATCTCCTTCTTCTTCTTCCCCTGACCTTGCGTTGAGGTGCAGAGGAAGAACAGGAGGAGAAAAAACAATCAACAAAAAAGGGGGGTAATTATGGCTGGCTACAGACCTGAAGAAGACTACGATTACTTGCTCAAGCTCGTTCTGATCGGCGATTCTGGTGTTGGTAAATCCAACTTGCTCTCCAGGTTCACCAAAAACGAGTTCAATCTCGAGTCCAAGTCCACTATCGGGGTCGAGTTCGCTACCAAGAGCATGAATCTCGATGGCAAGGTCATCAAAGCTCAGATTTGGGACACCGCTGGCCAAGAAAGGTTTTTTTTTTTTTTTTTTTTCCTATTTGGATTCCGATTGCGTTCTTTTTCCTTGTTTTCTCCATCTGGGTTTTGCTAATATTGTGTTTGTTATTGATTTTGCATTTGGTTTGTATGTTATGATTGATTTCCCTTGCAATTTGGATTTTTATTCTTGATCAAGAGATGATTCATTGATCTGGTTTCATTAGTTGATGTTTGTGCAATTGGAACAAAAATTTGGTTTAGAGATAGGCTAATTGAACTCATTTGGTCTCGAATTTTTTCAGTGTGTTGGTCTTTTGCATTGGATGGTTGATTGCTACAGTGTACCGACTGCTTCGAAATGTTCTTATTTTAGGAGTCCTACTTGGCAATTGGATCCATAAAGTAACACGAATTCTTAAGAAACTTAATTATGAAGTAGGAGGTGTTGACTGGCTAGTCTATGAAAATTGTGCTTTGGAATAGATATACAGTAGTGTCTGCTAGTCATTTTCATCTGGATTTCGTTCATTAGTATTAGCCATTGTAGAATCAGTTGGTCAGCTTTCCTCGTCGTGCATGTTATTGACATACGGAAACTAGCCTTGTTATGCTGGACATAAGAGTAGATGTCGCTGTAATATTCCCGACTTTTGCTCTTGCTGAAGAGCTTAGCTGCAGTTCTCGACTTGTTTTCTTGCACCATGCTTTTAATCTTTCTAATCTATGGACTTTCTTCTCTGGAATTTTCCAGATTTTGAGGGGCATTTCATTTATTAGTCCTACGATTGGTCCATGTTCTTTTGACTGATGATAAGATGATCTCTTTGTACAAATATAGAAGAGGGGATGATTGTTTTTTGTAACCTACAGAAGAAAAGCTACTATTTTCTATTTATGGATTATGTGGCTTATTATTGTTGCACTGGATGTGGCTAAGTTGTACCAAATAGTAAAGCCAACTGTCAAATGGATTTTTTTAGAAGTATTTGGATCTGAATTTACATGTGTGTATAGCTATAAATAGGTTTCTGTTGGCTGTATGTTTGTTAGGTGTCAGGGTAACCTAAGAAAATGAAAATGACAAGCAATGGTATATGATATTAAAGTCAGATTCAATGGTAGAACTTATTATCATTTCTAGTCTAAGCTAAGATCCAGGAATCAACGAACCTAGAGCTTTGCAATACTCTTTCAGGGCAAGCTTACTACTGCATTCCAAACTTCCCATTTGAAGAAAATCATTCATTCACAGTGGGTGCTGTGCTGTGTAGTTTGACTTGAATCAACCATATGAGGCCAATTGACCGGCTAAAAGTGTTGAGTAAAGTTAACTGCTGTAAAGCATGTGTCATGAAGGAAAGGCCAGTTTTCAGTTACAATGTTAGGAGTTTTGAAGTCAGGCTTGGAGTTGTCATTGTATGGTTAGTAACTTGAACTGCCTTATTCAGGCTGTGATTCTAATGGTTTAAAGTTTAGCAACAGCTGAATTGCCTTTTTTTTCTTGAAGTTGCTTTGTATGCATGTTTCAGATATTGTTGTCTAACATGTCTTAATAGTTAATCTGTAAAGTCACGAGTTCCATATGGAAGTGTAACCGGGGGGTTGATCTCATAAGTTGACAATTTCATGAAGATGTGTCATACTGTCATTACATTAAATGCCTTTTTTAGACATTTTGTGCTTGGTCTCAACCATGATTGTTTCTTGTAAAGTTATGCACTTCACTCTTCCCGCTTGTGCCCCATCATATGACGATACATTGAGACCAGATATGTCGGTAGCCTGTCTTCAGCTCATGATGGTGGCGATGGGAAGCTGTTGGTGAAAGTATAGTAGCTTTCGGATACTAGACTTTGTCAATTTGGAAAAAATCAAACATTCTAAAGTCATCCTCCATTATTGAAAATATTAGCAGTAGCATAATAAGTCATGATAAGTGTGAACTCAGATTGTGGGGAAGTGATTCCTCAATTTCAAGGAGGGGGGGGGGGGGAATGAAAGTCTTGCACATCCAAGTTGCAAGTTGTGAATACTTATCGCAGTTTATGCTTATGAATTACTCATATTTCAGCATGCTGAACAATGAACGACACCTTTGCTCTAGGAGATATATGTGATCTTATTTCATTTCAGGTTAACATCTATATTGAATTGAACATGCTGGTTGTAGCAACATCCATCTTGATTTTACAAGAAGTGACACTGCACTTACCATCTTTCCATCATCATATTCTTTTATTTGAATTTGGGGGATGTGGGATTGCTTCTTGTGCTTTATGCAGTTCAGTTCATGCAATTCTGGAATAACATGTCCAGCAATTTATCCAACTCTCTACATCTAATTTTCCGTACCCTTTACACATTGCGTTTTCATCTTAGCAATTGAAGTGTTATCTTTCAGGTACCGCGCCATCACAAGTGCATACTAACAGAGGAGCAGTTGGCGCTTTACTTGTGTACGACGTGACTCGCCGCTCTACATTTGAAAACGTGGCAAGGTGGCTGAAAGAGTTGAGGGACCATACAGATCCCAACATCGTTGTCATGCTCATTGGCAACAAATCTGATCTGAGGCACCTGGTAGCTGTCCAAACTGAGGATGCTAAAGCATACGCGGAGAGGGAGTCCATGTACTTCATGGAGACCTCAGCTCTGACAGCAACAAACGTGGAGAGTGCCTTCACCGAAGTAATGACACAGATATACAAGATCGTGAGCAAGCGGGCTGTGGATGGAACCAACGATGGAACTACCAGTGTACCTCTCAAGGGAGAGACCATCAATGTTAAGCAGGAAGGTTCAGTTCTGAAGAGAATGGGTTGCTGCTCTAGTTGATGATGGTGAACAATTTGGTGGGTAAACTTTTCTTAGCTGATGAATTTGGTTGTAGATAAGGTTGCACATAATGTCTTGTTTAGAAGATGGAAAAGGGTAGTTTCTGGATTTGTGAAATTGGCACAAAGGTTGGAGGAAAGGGAGGAAAGTTTTTATGCAACACTGCCAACACAGTTAAATTTAGTTTTTGGGATAATTTTTTTGATGTTTTCTTGTATTACACGCTTCAAATTTGCAAGAATTGAATATGACATTTCCCTAATCATCTGTTCTTAGAGGTACTTGCATACTCTTCCCAAGTCATTTACTATTTATATTTTACACGTTGTTCTTGGATGGTAGAAGCCTATGTCTGGTGAATCTTTCCGTGGAATAACAATGTGTATTCAGTATTCACAGTCTCGTAAAAGTTGGGTATTGGGTACTCGCAATCCATAGCGGTTCAGGTCGCGAGTGAGAGATTTTTTTAATCTAGGTATCATCGAGTATCCTCTATTCACGATCAGTGCTCCCAATACATGTTCAATCCAATTCGAAGTTATTATCCAACCCATATCAACCTAAAACCAACTATCCTAGTCTCCATGCAAATGTCAAATCTTCCTAACCCTTGAGGTTAATTTCTTTCCTCTTCTGATCAACAAAACTACAAAAGCTTCAACTCCCTCATCTCGTCGTTACTTCTTTCGTCTCCTCAAATGTCGGTAAATGTTTAGTGTGTGTACCTCACTATTAGACACACACGAATAACGAGTATCTAATCTACCCGAACGTGGCACGTATCATCTAACGTTGCCTTGGAGCATCGACAAGCATCATCTTACGGACCTCATTAGACTCCCAAGAATCAAGATGCCAACAAATAAGAAAATGCCTAATCTCACAGAAAAGAATAACCCTTTTTACAAAATACCAAATCCTTCAACTTCATCAGCTATGTACACACTTGCGAGACTGTCAGATGATCAGATCTGAAATCAGCTAATAAAGGTTGATTAATTACAAACTCGTTTGAAAATTTTAGTCTGACAAGGTTTATTGCTTACTTATTGAGGAGCAGCTAATCAACAATGGTGCTTGGTGGTGTGTTGTCAGATAAGAAAGTTGCTCTCCACTGCTCCACATTCTAACTCTTTGATTAAAAAACTAACAACAACTCTCTGAGATTTGTAATTCGGCTTTGCAGATTAATATTCTAATCAGATTACAATTCCACTAATTGTTTAAGTAACCATTGAATTTCTCCAAGTTAGATGGATGATGATGATGATGATTAACAGGAAGAAAGATATCTAGATCCTAAATTAAACTAAACAATTAGCGTAGAACTGAAGCAGCAGCAGGCAGCCCACTGAGTGATTAAAATTGGAAGTTAATAATAAGCAGAGAGATTTTGTTTTATGACCGTTATACTGTATCTTTCCTGTCAGATCATCCATCACTTAATTAATTTTATATATATATATATATAATATATATTATATATTATTTAAAAGAAATGGGTCGGTTACCAAAATGATCACTGGACTTTGCCCAGGCAGTCACTAGATTTGAAAAAATTCTTTAAACGTCACCAGACTTTGACCTCATTATCCAAGCAGTCACTACCGTCTACGGACATCCATGATGCCGTCCAACATCCTATGTGGACATGCCAAATAGGAGTCCACGTCACACAAGTACGCCTAGTTGGATTATTTTCACCCAAACCAGCCCAAACACCCAAACCAATCTACTCACCCGACCCACTCACCTCACCCAACCAACCCACTCACCTCACCCAACCAACCCACTCACCCGACCCACCTAACCACTCAACCCAACCCACCTAACCACTCAACCCAACCAGGCCCAACCCTCACCTCACCCAGCCACCCGTCTTCTCTCTCTGCTTGCCGCCGACCAATCCCGGCTGCCGCCGCACTTTAGCCCAGCCGTCGGAGCCCCTACCGCCACTCCCTCCGACCAATTCAGTAGCCAAACAGAACCCTTCCGATCTACCCCCAACCCAAAATGCTGAGAAGAAAACCAACCAAAATCGAAGTCACAATCGACGACGAAGACAAACTCGAAGAAGCCCGCCGCCGCCGCCGCCTCCGCTTCCACAACCGCCACTACCTCCGCCGCCTCTTCCCTCGCCAACCTACTCGACCGCACTCAACCTACCTCAAAATCCCAACGTATCGGCCTCACCTCTTGAATCCCAAAAAATGGAAATTGAAGTCAAGCTTAGCCTCCCAAACGCCGAATCCCACGCCCGATTTAAAACCCTAATTTCCCAATCCCGATTCCTCCGTCTCCGATTCCTTGACGAATCCAGCTGCGTCGTTTCTCTCAAGGCTGAGGCTGTTCTGGTCGATGGGGTCAGCCGGGTTGAGGAAGACGAAGAGGAGATCGATGCCGGGTTGGGTCGGGCGTGCGCAGATGAATCGCGGCAGCCGGTGGTCGGCGGCAAGCAGAGAGAGAAGACGTCGGTTGGGGAGGTGGGTCTGGTCGGCTGAGATTGGTTGGGTCGGGTGGGTGGCTGGGTGAGGTGAGGGTTGGGCCGAGTTGGGTTGAGTGGTTAGGTGGGTAGGGGTTTGGTTGTCTGAGTCGGCCGGGAATAAAATAGTCCAGCTAGGCGAGCTGGCGTGACGTGGCAGACCCTAAATGGTCCTATATGGCGTTGCCACGTAAGCCATTTGATGGCAAGATGGATGTCAATGGACTGAATGACCTCCGGGATAATGGGGTCAAAGTCTGGTGATGTTAAAGAATTTTTTCAGTTCAGTGACTTCTGGGTTAATTGGGGCAAAGTCCAGTGACCATTTTGGTAACCGACCCTTAAAGAAATGGATAAAGACTCAAATTTACGAATTGAGAAGTTTCAGTCTGTTCCTCTTCCATTTAATCCTCTGTTATACATTCAGTATAGAAATCAGGAAGCTGGGAAAATTCAGAACAATGCCGTTATGCATTAAACTCTTCATTTCAAAACTAAACAGATTGAAGAAGCTTCTTTACACTGTCACACTCATTCTGGCAAATATCTACCAAAATATACAGTATGCTGCATTATGATTTCCTTTATTATTATAGAGATAGATAGTCTTTCTGATGGGCATAATCATAAATTTGGTCCTAAGCTCGTGCTCTTCTTAAAGCTATTCACTTGGTATCTAATTCCTGAAGATTTACGACATCTTTCGACTGTCTGAAACTACTCAATAGTATCGAAAGCCCTCTATACCGGTGGTCGTGACAGTGCTGCAATTTTGATTAACTCAATGATTCGTCTCCCATGATTGTAACCATTGAAGATGTTAATTTGAAATGAAGAGATAAGCTTTACAACCGAACAGACAAAGAGAAGAGCTGCAGAGAGACGTTACCAACAGCAGAAAGAGTGGCTTTTTGGGTGCCTGTCTTTATTAGGATATATGTCTTTTTGTTAAAGCTTTTGACTTTGCTTGCCCCCTTTTGTTGATTAGGTTTGTGAATTGAAATACATAAACATCAATCCAATTTGACAAGATTGAGCAACAGAATTAGAAAGCTAAGTGACATGACCTCAATTTATCATTATCACATCACTCAAGTAAATAAACACCAGCAAAAAAGAATCAATCTACACTCCTGTATATTAGAATATAGCAGTTCAAATCCAAATTAAAAACCAAAACAAACCCTTTTGGGACCTCACCAATTATCAAAACCATTTTGTACATCAAACCACACCCCCCTTCTAATGCACAACACCAACATACTACCAGGTTCGATCTTCGTTCGATTAGGTCTTCGGATCAAGCTGACTGAGAAATGCAGAAACTTTGAATTGGGGTGGCAAAATTTCAGGGAAAGCATCAGCCTTCTCATATGTTGATCATAAGTTATTGATTCATTCACTTACTAGCTTATAATCAATTCTCCTCTCCTTTGGTTTTTCCGGATACTACTACCTCGCTCTCTGCCGTGTCCTCTAGCTTGCTTTCCATTTCTGTTGATTCCTTCATCGATTCGATTTCCATGCTTGTTGTTCTTGTCTTCCGGTTTCTCCGGTCCTGAAGGGAATACAGCTTGAATGAATACAATGTTCATGGACAATGAGGGGAGTGCATAGTCCAGACTAGTAGTCATTAGTTTCGACATAAGAGATCGGTCCAAGGCGGCAAGAACTCGAACAATGCAGCACATTCAAAGCTCATCGTTATTTAATAATCTCAAATCAAAGTAATTTATGATTAATGGAGATCAATATAGGCATTGAAATATAGGAATGAGATTCAACAGTTCATATGTTATGAGTTTGATGAAACGAGTGGATAGCATTTTCACAAAGAGAGATAGAGAGAGGTTGAGTAGCATACCTCGCGGTAAGGGTACTCTTCAGTTTCAAGCATTCGCGCAACCTGACTCATTTTCGGTCTCTTTTCAGAATCAGGATCCACACACCGAAGTGCAACCAAGAGAGCTCTTTTTAGGGAACGTGTTGGAGGTTTCACTTCAAGATTTGGATCCACACTTCGTCAGCTCTCTTTGTGCCGACCATCATCTTAAGCCACTCCACAAGGTTAACCTGTTATGCAAACAAGCCACACTCAGAAAATGTAGCTAGCAAAGTAAAGGTAATCAAAGATTTCCAGGCACTACAGGAAAAGATACCTCATTCGCAGGCCTTCCATAATCAACGGGATCTCTTCCGGTGACTGCTTCTAGAAGCAAGACACCAAAGCTGTAAACGTCACTCTTCTCGTTCAACATGCCTGTATTGGCATATTCTGGTGCTACATATCTGAACTCCACGAAGAACTTGAGTCAAGTTAAATGTATACCATTGTTAGTAGTAAACAGAACAATAAGAGAATAATTACATACCCAAATGTACCCATAACTCTAGTAGTAATGTGACTCTCTCCTGAATCCAAAAGCTTTGCTAACCCGAAATCAGAAACTTTGCAATTAAAATCACCATCAATCAAGATGTTGCTTGACTTTATGTCACGGTGAACAACTTTTGGCTCTATTGCCTCGTGCAAATAAGCAAGCCTGCAAACATGGAAACACAATTCTTTCAACATAATCATAGCACTAGGATATCAAAAAGCCAAAATCTAGTTAAGAAAACAACAGCTTATGGCACTAACAGAAGCTAACTTACGCCTTAGCAGTACCAAGAAGTACTTTCATACGAGCCTCCCATGTGAGGATACCATGATGGCTCATTCCGCCATGAAGCCACTGTTCTAAGTTGCCGTTGTTCACATATTCGTACACAAGCATCCTATCAACAGATTTACGAACCAAACTGTTAGGAGATGCAGATTATCAAACATTTGTACTTGTCAGTGGTCAGCAAGATAAAGTAGTAACATACCTATGGACCCCTTCCATGCAATATCCAAGAAGCCGGACAAGATTTTTATGCCGTACATGACCAATGGCTTCCACTTCAACTCTGAATTCCTTCTCTGCCTGTCCCCTAAATCAGCACAAACGCATAGCAAATGGTTATGAGTACCACTGTTTATCATAAGCCATCAACAAAAGTCACATAAGGTTTGTTTCGAGGCAAGCTTACAGATTGTTAAGAATTTTCTTCACGGCTACCTCTGTTCCATTAATCAGTCTGCCCTTGTATACAACCCATATCCACCCTCACCAAGCACATTCTCTGCTGCAAAACGATTTGTCGCAAACTCAAGATCCCTAAGAGTAAACCAATGACCCCATCCCAAATGCGAAAATTCCGGTAACCCAATCAAGGGGGAGGCAGTCACATGTCCTGCATACGGGGATTGTTGCTTCTTCATAGCTCCAGAGCTTCCTTCTTCCCCAGACTGGGAGCTAAATCCTTTCTCGTGATGATAAACCGAGCTGCATTGGCTGACGTTATCATGATCACTTGACTTGCTCATCCCCAAGTTGTTAATCAACTTCCCTGAATTCTTATCACTTGACTTATCATTGATGGTGAGGAACAAACTTTCCTGCTGATCATTGTAACTCTGTGCCCCAACCCTGTCAACCCTTATATCTTTCGAAATGTTCGGTATCTGAGAGAGGCTGTCCATTGATCTCCTGGATCTCCGACGAAAAGACCATACTGATAGTATGCAAAGAATCAAAACTATGAATGCAGCTACTGATATCCCTATCAGAACATACAGTTTCAAACCAAGAAGTGACGTCTTCTTGGTTAACTCAGCGTTTAAACTCTCGGACGACATTGCTGATCTTTTGAAGCCACAGAGAATTAGCACATCCCCACCTGAATACCAGAAAACCATGAAAACAACGTTTCAGTTTAGGGTCTTGAAAATCAAGAATGGTATCAAAATGAACATCATTCAAGACCCTTTAACCATAATCAGATGAAGCGTAAAGGAAATTCATTCACTCAAATCAGATTATAAGGCCCAATTAAACTCATCTTAGAAAGAATCAAACAATCAATATAGAAAAAAAGTTAAAGAGATACAGTAGGATATTTCATTACCATCCACAGTTCCACAGAGTGCATCAAATTTCCCAAATTTAGAGAGGAAGAAAACCAGAATACTATGTCTCATAGAATCATCCAAAAACCATACCAAGTTTCAACAGGAAGGCAATAGAGAATCCCAGTAAGCCACAAACTCAAACCAAGTAAAACAATTATTAAATAAAACCCCAAACAGTGAAAACAGAAGCATCACTTACGATCCAAGTAAGAAGCAGACAAGCAAAGAAATGTGAATCACTGAGCAAAAAAACCCCAAAAGAGTATACCTTTGTGAAGAAATCCGCAAAGGAGGAAAGGTAGCTAGCTAGACCTTCCTTTGATCTTCTTCCTTGAGGAGGAAAGCAAAAGGATTCTACTTTATGAAGGCGATAAGATTGGCCAATGCAGACCTGAAAACCCAACAAAACCCAGAAAGCCAAACCTTTCCTTTTGTAAATAGAAGAAACCCCCCACCAACACAGTAGCAGTAGTCGTTTGGAAGGCAACCAAAATGTGTGGGCCAATAGAAAGAGTAACAGAGAAACCTAATCTAAGAAGCTACAAAAGAAAATGGTGCAGAAGAAGAAGAAGAAGAAAAAGAGTTGGTTGGTGGGTTAAGTGGGAAAAAGAAGGAAGCTTGGTTTGCAATGGAGGAAACCACAGAGTCACTCACATTAGAGAAAGAGAGAGATTGGAGAAGATGAAGAAGAAGATGAAAGTAGAGAGAGGAACAGTAAAGGGAAAGCAAAATACTAATAAAAATAAAAACCAAATATTGAAAAAAGGGAAAGAGGGTTGGCATTAATTGATATTTGATAAATAAATAAATAAAATAAAATAAACACTTGCATAACCCAAAAAGGAAGAACAGTCAAAAACTATTTTGATTTCCCCCACTTTATATACCTAATTATTGGCCTTCAATTTTGTCTCTCCACTTTCCTTTATTTTCTGGAAATAATTATTAATTAGCATAAAATCGAGATAGAAATAAAAAGGGAAAATATCATTTTGGCCTCTCTACTTTTCCAACTTAACATATAGCCCCTATACTATAAATTGCTTTTTTTACCCCTCATACTTCGACCACTTTCTCGTTTGGGTCATTTTGTTCCAATTTCGTCTCTGTAACGTTAATTGATGTACATTCGATACACCATATGAACTACAATAGTCATGTATTAGCTTACTAAGCTTTAATATATATAATTAAATAAGATAAATTGATTGAACAAAATTTGTGATTTTAAAATTCTTCGTATTTCATCATACTCTTCATGATACCTCCCTAATTTACTCCCTGACCAACTCTTCATCTCCTACCTCCGTTGTCTCTCTCCATCGGGTGCAGATGTGTCCATATTTAACGTTACGGAGACAAAAGTTAGAACGAAAGAACCCAAATGGCAAAGTGGTCGAAGTAGGAGGATAGAAAGAGCAATTTATAATATAATGCCTATATGTTAAGTTGGCAAATTAGAGGGTCCAAAGTGCTATTTTTCCAAATAAAAAGATAAAGTAAGATTATGTCATGACTCGTGAATGGTCCCCATCATCTTCTCTTCAAGAAATTGCATTAATAGTTCATAATATATTTTTTTTTTAAAATCTGCCTTCTTCCTGTACTTGTTGTTCCTGATCTTCTTCTGTCACTGATAATTTTTCTGGCAATCTTTTTTCTATTTCGTCATTTATTATATGGATAATGCTGAAGCTTCTTCTGCTCATGATCAGAATGTACTGTATGTATACGTTAGCCAGACTGTACATTTATTCAGTATTTAGCATTTACATGCAACTTCATTTTAAGATGATACAACTTAAAAAATAAAAAATCTCTAACATTTATGAGGTTGAACTAGTGGCTGGATTCTGATGGGCCTAGATCTACCTGGATCCGAACCAAGAAAATTAAGGTTCCAAAAGTTCGAATTTGGTTTACCGAACGTCGAAGGCTCATTGTATCTAGGGTTACAGCAGGACAAAAGGTCCGAGCCGCCACCCCTCAGTGGTTTAGGTCGACTAAGACTAGACCACCAATCAACTGACAACATGTGGAGATCAGGTCCAACTACCGAGAAGCTATAAGTAGTCTCTGATCTCAACATTGACGGGGAGGGGACACACACAACATACGTCATATTATCAAACCACACCACGCATATTGTCTCGGTCGTGCTTATACGCTCGACGATCCTAAACGCCTACGGGCACACCCGAGTACTTCACTGTCTCCCATACTGTCATTCTTGTACTTTTACCCCTACAACATCACTCCCTTACTATTACTTGTTTGCCGCTCTGTGATGTACACGCGCGAAGCCAAGAGTCAGACATCCTCAACCATTAACCTCCACTCGAACCAACTAGTTGGACCACCCGAGCTCACCCGGTCGAGACATATTCATAATAATTTAATGTATTCGACTATATTGTATAAAATTTGAAGTGTACTAAGCTGTGCAAGAAAAATATACTAATGAATCACTAAATATATACGTATTATCAAAATTATAGATATATAAGTTGGTTGAAATGTGATTCATAAACGACCTGTTTGATCGATCTGAGTCGAACCAATATATATTGCAACATGATCTTAATGTATATTATAAATTTTTCAATTAAATTGCTAATTATTTAGTAAGATATTGATTTAGTACTCCAAGCACTAACATATAGAATTTGGTAAAGCTTGCTACTTGCCAATAATATGAAATAAGGTCATGAAGAAGTCTGTGTTACTGTAATTACTAGTTGAGAACACATGTCCCATGTTGTTCAATAATAATACTCAATAACGTGTCTATTTTTTTTTTATTGAAAATAAAAGAAGTCAAGCAAAGTCAATTATATTATTTTTTTCTCAAAAGTCAAATCTAAATTACCAACGATAGTTTGCATGTATTTCCTGAAATTAATTTCATTTGACTTTTACATATTTAAAAAAAAAAAAACAATGAATAGTTGTTCTATTAGTGACGCGTGCACTGAAATATAAATTCTAACATTAATTTCGATAATCTGAACTCAATTTTTAAAATTACAGGCTTGTTACAGAATGAAAGAAAGAAAAATGAAAAAAATGTTTTCGACTAATTTTACATTTTGAGGTTGGTAATATATGCATGATTTTCTTATATTTATTTTGTTATGAATTTCTCCTGTATTTTTTCGATTACGGCCGGAAAAGCTTTGATGTTCTGCTCCAAATGCAGGCTGTTATGTTATAATAATATAATATTTTTTTTTATAAAATAATAATATAATCTATGGATATGCATCCAAAATTTCCCAATTTTCAACAATTCATAAATACAGCTTCATGAAAAGAAATTTCTTTTGTCATCATTTTTTTAGAGGATTATGTCTTTTTTGTTAGGTAGAGGACAATGTATTTGGTAATAAAACAATGAAAAAATAGTATAAAATGGGACTATATAGACATTTTGGTGCTCATTACAACACTAAAATATAAAATGTTAAATTATAATTTTTGGTATGTATTTAATTAATAATAACATAAATGATAACAATTAATTAGTATATTACTACAAATTTCCTTAGATCATAAATTTTTGATAAATATAAAATTTAATTTAGTAAAAAAATTAATTTGTTTATTAAAAATTATCAAATATTATATTTTTAAAACATTAGATTCCAATTTTGAATTCTCTGTATCACCGGTTCGATCTGGTTCAACTAAACAATTTGACCAAACTTAACCATATTTATTTATTAAATAATTAAAAGGGAAAATGGTATTTTTCCCCCTCTACTTTGCCAAGTTAACAAACAGCCTTCTATACTACGAAATGATTGATTTACCCCTTCTACTATAGCCAACCTAATAATCAACCCCCTCCATTCAAATTTTCATCAAAAAATTTGTTAAGTGATGACTCACAAATATGACTCACCCATAATTAATGATTGTACATTGCTACATCATCGAATTTTATCCATATTTGTTAGTGGCTCACTGAACTAAAGGCAATAAAAGCAATAAATTTTAAACTTATGAATAACAAATAAAAAATATTTTTAAATTTTAAATTTTTGTAGATTTTAAATTTTAGTTTTTTTTTTCAATTAAATTTAATAAATATTTTGTATTTAAAAATTTCAAAGTTATTTTTATATTTTTAATTAGAAATTAAAGTTAATTCTTTTTATACTTTTTATTTCTCTCTTTTTAGTTTAGTTGAGATGAATGAAAGATGATGATGTGGCAAGGTAATGTCATCATTAATGGTTGAGTCATATTAATGAGTCATCACATAACAAAATTTTGGATGGAAATTAGAATGGAATGGGTTGATTATTAGTTTGGCTATAGTAGGAAGGGATATATCGTTCATTTAGAAGCCTGTATGTTAACTTGGCAGAGTAGAGAGGGACAAAGTATAATTTTTCCTAATTAATGGTGAAACTCTTAAATACTTACTGTTCAACCCTGAATCCTTATTCTCACTGCTTAACCTCCAATCTAGTTTTGAAAACCTCAGTATTCACAACGTCTTTCACTTTAACAAGGTTTAGGCATGTAATTGTGAACCATGGGGTCGTTTGGTATAGGGATTGAGAATTAGGGAAATATGAAAATGAGAATGGTGGAAAATGTTTGTTAAGTTAGAGGTTGTAAAATTACATTGTTTGGTATGTATATTTGGTAAGAAATAGGAGGGGAAGAGTGGGTCCATCATTCTATTTGGGGAAGTCAGAATTTCTGATAAAAGTAGAAATTGTCAGAATACACATTCTGGAGACAATAAGAACTCTGGGTATCTGAATACAAAATCCAGCTCCATTAGACAGTAAACAACAAGAATATCGCAGAATACAGAGTTTCCAAGAAACACAGTTGAATTTCCCTATACCAAACGACCCGATGTTTATTGACATGGGTTGGATGAGGTTTTTTTTTCAATTGGAAAATATTGTTCTCTTTACCAAAAACAAAAATACCCGAAAATAGCAATGAATGGGGTTTATTGATTCATTCGAGCTTGACTATTCGAAGGGTTGACTAGGGATGCCAATCGGTTTTCGGTTAATCCGGGTTGACGAACCAAACCGGTCAGCTACAGTTACCGGTAGCTATATCGGTTCCGGTGTCTGGTTTTGGCTAGAATGGGTAAACGGTTATTGCGGTTAATTATTTGGTTAACCGACACAAACCGATTTTAACGGTATACTTAAATTCTAGAATTTATGATTTTATGTTAAAGTTATTATGGTTATGTTCTACCACTTAGATGGTTGAAAACATTATTGTATTGTTATTTTTTAATGAAAAAGCACAAACCCCTAAAAATGTAATACCCTAAACAAATAGTTTGAACATTATTGTTGATTTTGCTGCTGAGTTTCACGTTGTTCTGATTTGCTACTAAGTGCAAATAACATTTGGCTACAATAAATTTGGACTACGATTTTAGAGTTGTACCATTAAATCTAGACTAGTTGCAGATTTTGGGATAGCCTCATGGATTCAAATAACAATGGCTACAATAACTGTCATGTCGTAGCAAAAGTGGTTACGATTACGGTTATCCGGTTTTAACCGTAACTGAATACATACCGGTTACGGTTACCCGGTTCTCTAGTTAGGGTACGGTTACAATTTATATTTTGGCCTAAAAGTGGTTACGGTTAATCACTAACCGACCGATTGCCACCCTAGGGTTGACTATGAAGCCAAACCAAAACTAGTTAGTTGTGGCAACGTTAATAAATCAGGGGAGTGAAAATATGTTGACTTTACCTAATTTGTGCATGAAAAAGAGGATGATGAATGTCGCTTTGTTTTTACATGAAAAGTTCCATTCACATTATATGTAATTAGAAGTAATTTTTTCTGTTCTTGCCATCTAAAATTTTATATTAGAGTAATTTTTTTCGAACGAAGTATTTGAAATCGAACCTTAAGACCAACGCGATTACTTCAACGAAAAGGTTATCGTGATTCATTTGGTGTCACAAATGGTGAGGATGGTGGATGTCCCCAACTGAGTGACTCTAGGAAGGTGTCAATTTAGCCTTCATAGAATAGTCATCTATAGGAAGAAACTGATGAACTCATGCCGCCTCGACAGACCGTGGTGGACCATAACAACCCAAAATCTTTTAGGTCATCGAGTACTCAAAAATTGGTAAGTCCTTGGGGCATGAGGATGTTGATTGGAGAGTTTTTTTTCTTTTTCCGTTGGCGAGGGCCAAATTGGATGTGTCATTTTATTGTGGTTGGTCGTGCATTAGAGGATTTTGGCTAATGAAGAGAGGAGACGACGATACAAAACAAAGCTAGGGTGGATCTTGTTCAGTCTGTCACTATCCTCACGAGATAATTCTGCAAGTGTTATGGGATTGTCCTTTTGCGGCTAACACATGTGCGTGTGTGCCCTTTCTTTTTTGAGATGGGATGTGAGACTTATGTCTTGGATCATACACAGGACCAGACCTGAGGGTGTGCTGGTAGACCCTACGACACAGGGCCTCAAAATTTTGGTGGCCTACAATTTTTAGGGTTAATAGAAATACCTAATATATATTATAAATAAACTCATCCAAAAGTAAATATAAATGTAGTGGTGGTTAAATGGTTTAACTTATTGATTAGTTCTAGATGGTCAAGTGTTCAATCTTCATCTTTGATCAAACCAAATTAATTTTTTTGTTCTAATCAACATTCTTTGTCTTTTTTAAGTGGTTTTCTATTTTTATTTGTTAGTTTAGTCGAGTCACTAGGAAATATGGATGAAAGTTGTCAATGTGGCAAGATAATGTTATTAATTATGGATCAGTTATCTCTTAACGGGGTTTTGGATGGAAATTTGAATGAAACTACTTGACTGTTAGAGGGTAAATTAAACGTTTCGTAGTACATGAAATAATTTGTTAACTTGACAAAATAGAGGAAGCAAATTACCATTATCCTTACAACAAAGATCAATTATTTAAATGATAGAAATTTAACCATATTACCAAATCAAATCCAACCAATCACTGAACTTTGTAGAAACCACTAATCGTGGTTTGTGGACTCACGACGAGTCGACAACAATTTTAGCTAATTATTAATTATAGAAAACAAATCAAAAGTAAGAAACCTTTCCAACTTGAAACGTTTCGGGTCGGGCCCTGCTCCAATGGCTCTTGCCGCCACATTCAGAGAGACCCGATACACGAGTCACGTGCGCTGCACGTGGATGTTACATAATTTGTACCTAGTTATTATCACCCTTTTTCTACACTAAGTACGATTACGTGTCCTTTATCATACACTTTTCAGTATTGAAATTTGAGACAACATAATACGTAATGCAATTGCACATTCATAACACAAACAGTTGTACATGGAACTAATGATGATACGTCATGCAAAATTTTCAATTAAATTAATGTATTGAGTATTCATTATGTTTATTTGACAAAATAGTTTTTTCTATGTATTGTTCTATAAGAGATTTTTGGCAGGCAGATCGAGCCACACGGTTTACTATAAAATTTCGAACTCTTGTCGTGAAGCAGATTGAGATATTAGGGTGGTCTTTAAGAATACTTGAGATGTCGTCAAGGTAGTCGAAACATTTATCAAGGCAATCAGTGCTCCGATCTGTTGATTGTCATGACCAACTCTTAATAATCATATAGGATTGAGGAGGATAAAGAGAAGATAGCCACATACTTAGTTGGCTTCAGGAGCACACGTGCTTCAGAGGCAATGAGAGAAGAGTAGAAAAATACATGCCCTCTCATATCTATAACTTATCCCTTAGTACTATTAGAAATAATAACATTGTAACTCTGTAAGTCGTCTTTTGGAAGTCATTTTCAAACGACTCATCATAGTGTATCACCATACTAGAGATACATGACCATATTAGACAAGGTATAGTTGGGGAGTGGTGAGATAAGCAGCTAACATGCACTTTGGAAAAGATGTTATAATCAACTTAGGGTTGTGGTAGTTAACAATGGGTTTTCTGTATCAATCATCATGTTAAATAATTCAAAAAATCTTAAAAAAAAAAAGTGCGTAGGAATATCAATGATGATTATACGTAATTAGTCAGCTAAAAATTAGGCTTTTTTGGAGGCATAAAACACTATTTACATAGGTTTATTTACTGTATCTTCTTAATCACTAAAGTCTAAAAGGATTGGAAATTATGAGTTTTAAAACTTTAACAAGTCAAAACACAAGCTTTTTATTCCCTGGGATTTGGATGTTAATCCATCGTTATCATAGATTTGATTCTTTTTGTTTAAAGTTGAACACTATTTGTTCTGTAATTCTGTTTCCTATAGACCAATTAATTAATCTAAACATATATATAAGCAAATAGGAGAAAAAGAAGTTGCCACGTAAGCTTTTGCTCACCTCACCGCACTCTTAGATTTTCAACCAATCACAATATTGCTTTATTTTTTATTTAATAATCTTTTCAACCGTTTCACTATAGTGGATTCTTCCCAATTGCTTTTTATTTTTATTTTCAATTTTGCGTATTCTTCAATTTTTAAAATATTCTTCAATTATTGACACTTCTTTTGTATTCAATTGATTCTTTTAGATTGTATTATGTTGGTGTATTGTTGTCATTTTTTTTCGTTTCTACAAATTCTTCCGCAGTTATGGGAGAAACTCATTTCATTGGGGTGAGTTTCTCTCCGTCACATGTACTAAAAATTAAAGCACATCATTTATATGTGTTACAGACATTCAAGTTAAATAAGTTATCGATTAATTTGGTCAAGAATCGATTTGCATAAATAAAAAAAATTATGTATATTAAAGAAATATATTTTCAGGTAATATATCAATTGAGTTAGAGAAATAAGGTTGTACCTTAATAAGAGCAATAGTTTGTGAAGTCAAGAGCGTGTAATAGTATGAGTCATGAGATCGTAAGTAAAACATGTTACAAGTCATTTACTATTAACAAATTCAGAATATTAATCAAGTTGAGTTAGTTTGATTTGGGCATATTCATCATCCCTAAATATATTCATATAAAATTATTTTTATTTCCAAGTTTTAACGGGCCAATTGAGGTTTCATTCCTCAAATTAAATTTTTTGGCAGTATTGGATTTTTTAGTCTCGACTTTATTTGTTTGCAAATATTTTGAGAGAGTTGCAATATCATTTTTTTTTCTCTTGAACTTACTTTTGTTGGTAAATCAAATATTTTGTTACAATTTTTAAAGTCGTATTGGTTTAGAAGACATCACTCATTCAAAAAGTTTGTTTAAGAAAAGTTTTAATTAAAAGTTGCATAAATATAAAAATTTATGAACATTTTAGAGAAGTATTTGTCAATTAATATATATTTTCAACTAGAGAAAATTGGAGAAACAAGATTGTACTTTAATAAGAGCAATGACCAGTGAGGCCACAACTATGTGGTAGTATTTGTCATGGGAACGTAAGTAAGCAAGTTACAAGTCATTTACGATTAACAAATTCATAGTATTGATCGGATTGAGTTAGGTTGAAATGGGCATATTTCATCAAACTTAAATATATTAATGTCACATGATCTTTATTTCCATATTCATCTAAGTGTTAACGGGCCAATTGAGATTTCATTCCTCAAAAATATTTTTTTGGACAATGTTGGGTTTTTACTTTTTAGTCTCCACTTTATTTGTTTGAAAATGTTTCGAGAGAGTTGCAATTTTGTTTTCTATTTGTCTCGAACTTACTTTTGTTGGTAAGTCAATTTTTTTGTTATACTTTTTTTTTAAGTTATATATCATTCATTTGGAAAGTTTGTTTAAAAGAAGTATAAATTAAAAAAATTGAGTTGCATAAATTAAAAAAAATTATGAATATTTAAGATAAGTATTTGTCAATTAATATATATGTTGAGCTAGAGAAAATTGGAGAAATAAGATTATACCTTAATAAGAACAATGACCAGTGAGGTCACGAGTGTGTAATACTATTAATCATGGCCCATGGGAAACATAAGTAAAGCATATTAGAAGACATTTACTATTAACTAATTCATAGTACTGATATGGTTGAGTCAGGTTGAATTGAGCATATTTCATCAAACCTAAATATATTAGTGTAACATGATCCTTATTTTCATATTTTTCTTAGTTTAACGGGCCAATTGAGATTTCAGTCATCAAAATGATTTTTTGGACAATATTGGGTTTTTAGTCTCCACTACTTAATTTGTTTGCATATGTTTTGAGAGAGTTACAATTTTGTTTTCTATTTGTCTCGAACTTACTTTTATTGGTAAATCAAATATTTTTTTTAATTTATATTTGTTTGGAAGACATCATTCATTTGAAAAATTTGTTTAAATGAAGTATAAATTAAAAAAAATTGAGTTGCATAAATGAAAAAACTTATGAATATTTAAGAAAAGTATTTGTAAATTTATATATCTATTGAGTTAGAGAAAATTGGAGAACTAAGATTGTAACTTAGTAAGAGCAGACCAGTGAGGTAACAAGTGTGTGATCGTAAGTAAAGCGAGTTACAAGTCATTTACTATTTAAAAATTTAGAGTATTGATCGAGTTGAGTAAGATTGAATTGGACATATTTCATCAAACCTAAATATATTAAACACGATCCTTATTTCCATATTCTTCTATCTTCTAAGTTTTGACGGGCCAACATGAGGTTTCATTCCCCAAAATAATTTTTTGGACACTGTTGGGTTTTTAGCTTCTGCTTTATTTGTTTACAAATATTTTGATAGAGCTCCAATTTCTTTTTTTATTTGTCTCGAACTAACTTTTGTAGGTAAATCAAATTTTTTGAAGTCATATTGGTTTAGAAGAAACCACTCATTTAAAAAGTTTGTTAAAAAAATATAAATGTTAATTTTCTTTCTCCTTTCCAATGCTCATAAATGGACCTATTTCATTTCAATATGTAACTGAACTTAATTATTTATAAAATATTCTAAAATTAATCACAATATTAAATTTAAATATTATGTCTATTTTGGTACTATATAAACAATTATCTAGATATTTTATATATTTTTACTTTAAACTATTTTAGTTCTCAATTAAGTAAGGCGTTAATTATTTTGACCCATTGAGTTTTAGTTTAATTTCAGTCTCGATATTTCAAAATTTTAGTTGGTTTATAGTTTGCTAAACATAATTTTAGATCTATCATTGTATAAGATCATTCCTTATTTACTAATTATACTAAACAAATAATTGAAATATCACATAGCAGGCTATCGGCCAACGGGCCGAAAAAGATGCTAGTTATTAATTAATCCCTTAAGTTAAGACAAGAATAATCCATACTCATGGGCCGATAAGGAAGTAGTAGATCATCGGCCCAGATTAATGAGGCCCATCGGTGGTAAGTGTTTCGTGGATTGGGCCAGATAGTTGAAAGTTTGATTTCTTGCATATTGTTTATGTCGTTTGGAAATCGACTCAAATTTTTTTTATTGAAGGAAAACATGGCTTATATTATTAATAATGATTAGCAATCAAACATAAATGGTCCAAATATCTGAACAAAGTGACATTGAGATCCTTAATAAAAGATATTGTGACGGCTAATACAATTTTCTATATATATACTATCATTTTATTAAGTTTGGTTTATATTATCAAATTAATAATAATAATAATATGTAAAATAGGTAAAGAATAGTGACCAAATTGCAATTGGGCTAAATTTGATTGAATTCCAAATTGTAATTGAGCATTTCATTATTATTATTATAATTGTAAAGAAATGTGAATGTGGTGAATCTTCTGAGGGAATCGTTAGATGAATGGTTGTTGGGAGAGCAAGAACACATAACTACATAAGAGATTTAATTAATTTCATCGACTATACTTGTCTCCAAGTCTCAAACAGAAAAATGTGTTTGATTAATTCGTCCTGCCCATACACAAAAGAGTTCTATCGTCCAAAAACTCCAATTTATTAAGCCCTAAACAATTTGACCATTTGTAGACCACACTATCCAAAACTCCATTTAGAAAAAACAAAAACAAAAAAAAAACAATTTCCTATCCAAATACACCCGATAATTTCATAGTAAAGAGGTGTTTCCATTAATTTTTTTTTATGGCCTAAACTGAACCCTATCGAACTAGAGTTTGGTTCATTAATTTCTAGGTGAACTCAGTTTAGAATTTAAACGAAATATTTTAATTTCGTATTAAACTCAAATTAACTTGTGCCCCACTCGTTAATTATCTTTGATGAGTTGAGTCGAGTTTAACTTGAACTTAGCTAATTAAAAATTTTGGACAATGACAAATTGAGCTCAATTTGAAACTTCAAAGTTTACAAGTTTCTACATTTATTTAAAATAGTTAATCTTAAACTATATGTTTGCGATTTCACTAACACAATCACAAGTGATATATGATTTAAAGTCCATGACATTCAAGGCAAAATAACCTGACTTGGCGAGCCACTAATCAAGCCGTTATCAAACTGCTCATGAGCCATAAATGAGTTGGCTCGACGAGCTCAACCAAGCCAACTAAAAAACAAGTATATCCGAGCCATAATTAAGTCAAACTCAACTCATTTACCATCAAACTAAAAGAATTTCAAATGACATTTTAACAGTTTTTACAAGCCAAACCTAAGAGACTCACGAAACGGGTTAACTAGTTAGCGGTCCTACTTTTGCCATCTATAAATAGATCACAATCAGCCACAAGCCCACAACTCAAAGCAACAAATATAATTTCCTCTACTTAATCAAAAAAAATATTATCCATGGAAATTCCATTTCTGCTCTCCATCTTTCTTTCTTTCCCCATCTTCCTCATCGTCATCATCAAATTAAAAAACAAGAAGACCAAGACTTCACCACCTCCTCCGTCACCTCCGGCGCTCCCACTGATCGGAAATCTCCACCAACTAGGCCGCCGGCCACACCGCTCCTTCCAGTCCCTAGCCAGAAAACACGGGCCCCTCATGCTCCTCCAACTGGGCCGGGTCCCGACCCTAGTCATCTCCTCCGCAGAAATGGCCCAAGAAGCCACAAAAACCCACGACCTAGTCTTCGCGGGCCGGCCCAGGCCCATAGCAGTCGAAATCTTCCTAAACGGGCACAACGACGTCGCTTTCTCCTCCTACGGCGACTACTGGCGACACGCCAGGAAGCTCTGCGTCATCGAGCTCTTCAGCCAGACCAGAGTCCACAGCTTCCAGTCGGTGCGGCGGGAGGAGACGGCGGCGCTCGTGGAAACCCTCCGCATCAGATCCGGAACTTCAGTCGACCTCTCGGCGACGATCCTCGCCGCGGTGAACAACATAGTGGCGAGATGCGTCCTAGGGCGGCGGTGCGAAGGCGGTGGAGTGAAATTAGGGTTAGGGGAGCTGACGAAGAGGATTGGGAATCAATTCGCGGAATTCAGCGTAGGAGACTGGCTGCCGTGGATGGCGTGGGTTGACGTGGCGAGCGGGTTGATTGGGAGGATGAAGGAGACGTTTCGTGCGACGGATGAGTATTTGGATGAGGTAATTGAGGAGCATAAGAAAGCGGCGGCGGCGGCGGCGGAGGGAATGGCCGGAGACGGTGGGGACGGGCAGAGGGAGGATTTTGTACATATTATGCTGAGGTTACAGAAGGAAGGAGGATTGGATTTCGATCTCAGCCTCGGTAACATCAAAGCTATCCTTGTGGTAATCACTAATCCATATCCTTTCTCTGGTTTTTTTGGGTGAAGTCGGCCGAATGAAAATTGATTCTCGAAATGGGAAGATGATAAAAGGATCATTCCAAAACAATTTTCTATCAGAAATGCGACATTGTGGATTATTATTATTAGGCATGATTTTAATATAATTATATTTAATATCAGTGCACGAGACAAAAATACGTGACTGGTCACTCGTGTACCTTTTATTGGTGGACTATATGAAGGTAATTAGCCAGTTTCATTTGTTTGGGTGTTGTACAAAATTATCTCATTTGTATGAAAAAAAATAATTAATCTCATACGTTTAAGAATTGTACAAAATCATTTTATCAACTATTTTTTAACCAATTTTTTTTGTTAGCATGTCCAGTCAGCAAAAACAATACATATGGAAGGTCTAACTCAGCTCTATTAACCTAATTAGTCATGTATTGAACCTATCCAGACCAATCCAAATCCCAAAAAAATGAAGGTAAAAATCTATTAAGTTTTGGTAGGGTTCAATATATGAACGATTAGGTTAGTAGAGCTGAGTTGGATCTTCCACACGTTTTTTTTGGCTGACTCAACATATTGACAAGATGATTAGGCCGAAAAAGTAATCGAATGGGATGATTTTCTATGAATTGTTAACGTATGAGACTGATCAGTTTTTTCTCATATGAATGTGACGATTTTGTACAAATCTCGAAAGAATGATACTCCTAATATTAATTATCCACTATATAAATGGGTGTTTTTTTTATATTTTTTACAGAGGAAAGAGCTACTGTTTCATTCAAACCAGAAGTACCATAGCTAATCACTATTCTCTTCTATCACCTTTCCGCAGGACATGATGGTAGGAGGAACAGACACGACATCCACAACGGTAGAATGGATTATGACAGAGCTGGTGAAAAACCCACCTAAGCTCCAAAAAGCCCAAGAAGAGATCCGCAGAGTAGTGGGCCTAAAGCCCGAGATCGACCACGAAGACCTGGCCCAAATGCACTACCTCAAACTCATCTTCAAAGAAACCCTCCGATTATACCCGCCGATCGTCTTCCTCCTCCCCCGCGAGACTCTTGCATCCGCCGACGTCGCCGGGTTCGGAATCCCCGCCGGAGCCCGAGTCCTGGTGAACACATGGGCCATCCACCGGGACCCGGACGTGTGGGAAAAACCCGACGAGTTTATCCCGGAGCGGTTCGAGAACAACCCGATTGATTACAAGGGAAGGGATTTCCAGTACATCCCGTTCGGGGCGGGTCGGAGAGGCTGCCCCGGGATGTCGTTTGGGACGGTGGCGACGGAGTTCGTGGTGGCTAATTTGCTGTACTGGTTCGATTGGGAGTTTCCGGAGGGAATGAGCTGTAAGGATTTGGATATGGAGGAGGTTTATGCGCTCACTATTCATAAGGAGAAGCCGCTAATGCTTGTGCCAGTTCTTCATCGTTTCTGAATTTGAACTGAGATTTCAGAATCTGGTTTCATGGTTGTTGAGAAACAATTTCATATACATATATCATCCAAACATACACGTTAAACGGTTAATTGACATAAATGGTACTCTAAGTTTTAATTTATAATGCGCTGATACTCGACCTATAAATCACGTCAAAATGGTACTGAAATTTTTTTCATTCAATTTTCATCCTATTGTTCCGTCCAAAGCTGACCTGGAAGATAACTCACCCGACCCAATCAGCATAAATAATAATAAAATATTAAAAATAAAACAAAAACAAATAAAATAATAAAATAACCTCACTTTCAACCTCCACCTCCGTGGCTGCAAATCCTTTCCTCTTCCTCGACTTCCGGTGGTTGAAGGTGAGGTTATTTTAATATTTTATTTTTTTGCTTTATTTTTGATATTTTATTATTATTTATGTTGATTGGGTCGGGTGAGTTATCTTCCACGTTAGCTTTGGACGGAAAAATTAGATGAAAAATATTTTCAGTACCATTTTGACATAATTTATAAGTTGAATACCGACATGTTAGTTATTGAATACTTGCTGGACCAAACGTGTCAATTCCCCACGTTAAACCTTCTACGCATCATCATTTGTATAAAGAGAAATTATAGCAGGCCTCATTCTTCATGAGCCCAGCCCAATTATCCGGATCATATTAACCAAAGCTTAAATTTGGGCTACTAGACCAAATTAATATCAGCCATCAGATCTGAATGAAAGGTGAGGATTGATTTGAACAAATTAAATGCAATAAACTAGGCCTAATACCCTCAAATGTCACGAACTATTGCGATATTACTCGCGTATATACCACGTATAGCCTATCTGGAGGGCGTCACCAATATTGGATTCCAATTCCGGGTAACACGCGTTAGTTTTCGATAATTATTTGACAGCTGGCTAGATGGAGTTAGCTGACTGTATAAACTAGCTAGTTGATTAGTGGCAATATTTAATAATTTTTTAAAACTGAAAAATAAAATGAAATTTAATTAAAACTCTTCTTCTCCATTCTCCCTCTCTTTCTCCACTCTCTCTCCCTCCTTCACCTCCTCTAATCTCCGACGTCTGATCCGCTTCATCCACCATGCTCGACTCATTCCTATGAGCCCACCCGAACCGATGCTTCCACGAAGGAACACCACCTCCAACTCCTCCGTTTCTCTCCAGCGTTCGTAGCGGCGACAACGTGGAGTCGGACATTTTCGATTTAGGTTTCGGCGGAGTCCTTTCCACCTTATTCCGATGCCCAATCCCCTCTACAGGCTCTTGGATAGCATTCAGCGGAGGCCGAGAGCTCAATTCCGAGCTAGCTTGACTGGAAATCGAATCCCTAGGGTTTACCGGAACATTCTCGAACTGCAACTGATTTGAAGATGCTTTAAGAGGGGATGTGAAATTCTTCGGCATGTATTTGCTCCTTGCAGCGCCGGGATAGGTAAATCCAGAGTATGTCTCCCTGCCCTTACTGGTAAGATCTCCCACCTGCCGTCTGGAACTTTACTGGAGGAGGTTTAGCAGCTGGATCAGACACTTTGGACTGCAATGAGTCCAGAGTAAACTCGTTCATCGGTCTGGTTCCTCCAAACCCAATTTTATAAGTTAACGCTGGACTGCAAGTGGGCATAGCCAAATCCTTGGTCGGACTGCCTCTCATCCCCGTATGATTTAAACTTTGCCAATCGAGGTTCTCTTTAGTAGTCGATGGCCTTTGTGGATACTGAAGTTCATCAAAAATAGAAGAGTCATCTCCATCTCCTTCCATACCCAACAAACTCCTAGCTCTCAAAAGACCAGTAGAAGATACACCAACTGATTTCCCAGATGCAGTTTGGAAAAGCGAATTGGAGAAACATCCAGGACCTCCTCTGTGGCGGTGGTCGCGGCGACGGCGGCGGAAGATGGGCGGAGTGGTAAGGGGAAGCGGGGGCGGCGTTCTGTGAGTTCCAATAAGATAAAATTGGGTTAAAAATAATTCACAAATCCGTAATGCTGACATGGCGGGTGTCCTTCGAGCCGGTGCGTTGGACTTGCCACATAATCACGAAATGCCACATCAGTTGACGGACTTCGACGGAAAACCCAAAAATCTAACGGCGTGTTATCCGGAACTTGGAATCCAATAGTTGGTGACGCCCTCCGGATGGGACTATACGTGGTATATACGCGAGTAATATCGCAATAGTTCGTGACATTTGAGGTATTAGGCCAATAAACTATACAAATAAGAAAAAAAATTAAAAAAA
The DNA here is from genome assembly GCA_034768395.1 of Linum lewisii. NCBI lineage: Eukaryota > Viridiplantae > Streptophyta > Magnoliopsida > Malpighiales > Linaceae > Linum > Linum lewisii. Next base: position 59,643,574 of record CM068302.1, on the reverse strand, counting down.
AACAAATCTGAAAAAATCAATCAAAATCTTTCATTGGATTTCTCCCTGATTACACGCTATAACAGCTGCCCACAAATCCAAAAACCCTATTTCATATTATTCCCCAAAGCTACAAAATTGACGCCACCAAACCTCCTCGCCGATTCCACCAAGCCGGCGACGGCGACGCAAACCCTAACGCCGCCGCCAAATCTCCTAGCCGATTCCACCAAGGCGGCAATGGTGGCGAAACTCCTCACAGCGATAGCGACGAAACTCCTCACGGCGATGGCGGTGAAAATCCGCACGGCGACGGCGATGAAACTCCTCACGGCGACTGCGACGAAACTCCTCTACTTTCTGAAGCCGATTTCCACCAGGTTTTGTTCTTTCTAATGTTGGCATTTGTTGCTTTCTGTACTTTCTGAAGCTGCAAATTCAATCTTCTTTATGAGCTCTGAACTATTATCAGTTCTGCAAATCAATCTTCTAATGCTGGGATTTTTTCTTGTTTGTTAGTGCACTGCAAGCTTGAGAAGTACTATGCTTTTCGGTTTGGATTGCAGATCTGTTGCAGGATAGTTTTGGTTTGGATTGCATGATCTGTTGCTTGTACTAGGACATTTAACTAGGATGGTTGTGCGTTTTTACAATTCATGCTTGTACTAGGACAATTAACTACGATGGATTGTAATAAGACAACTAACTAGGGTTGCAAGATCTGTTGTAATATACCTGCAGTAGCACAGCTAACATAGGTTTATGAAAAGAGAATTGCACTAGGACAACCTATTATATAATTGCACTAGAGCAACCTATTTTATAATTGCACTATGACGGCCTATTAGTCCTATTATATATCTGTACTAGGACAATCAACTGTATTTTTGCTTTGGATTGTAGTATATGTGTTATGTTGGTTGCGGGTTTTGTTAATTGTATATGATAATGGTTTGTGCTTGGATTGTAGTATGTGTTGCTTGTGCAAGATTATGTTGTTGTTGCTTGTGCAGGATTTGGATAGCAGGATGTTTTAGGATTGTCGGATGTGTCGCTTGTAGGTTGTGATGAACATGATGCAATTTTGAAGCGGAGAATTGTGATGAACATGATGCAATTTTGGAGCGGAGATTTTGATTAGACAATTTTAGCATGTTGATTATAATGTCGTTACCAATTTCCAATTTAACATCAATCTCGCACTATGGTATCTTTACAAAGCACAATATATTAAAATTACATTGTATCTCTCTAGCTATTTGTAATTTTTAGCACACGTTATAGATGAATGTTGTAGAACACATTATCTCTGTATTTGTAACTTCAATCGCACACTAGGGTCACTTGCCAAGACACATTATAAACTGAATGTCCTAGTACACCCAACTCGTGTTTGCATGTCTTAGTACACCCACCTTTGTATCCTAGTACACCCAACTTTCGTCAGAAACTTGTTCGTACTCAAATCTTGAGATATTTTTATTAGAAGACTGCCGCGGGAAAAGAAAGATAAATATTAAGATTCTTATTTGATATTAAGTGGATAGACATATGGTAAATTTGAATGCATTACTTAATAATGTACTAGTACAAGCAAGTAACAAGGATAACGAATTAAAAAAAAGCATAAACTTCTCGAACAACAACAAAACTCAGCATCGAGATCGAAATTAAGTGATTAAAAAGATAATATTGTCGTAACACAAAGATAATATTGTCGTAACCACAATTAAAATGGGTGTCCTAGTACATTTAAAATGGATGTCGTAGAACGCCAAATTTTTTCAATTGTATATATCTTTGTGTTTGCTTGGACATTATTAGGATAGATGGATGTCCTAGTATATACAAAATTGGCAGGAACATCAATAACCATGAACTATGGGGTGGTAAGCAAATTTGAAATGGAATTGAAAAACATAGAAAGAAAGAAAGAATGGAAGAATTATATTGATTATCCATGGTTGCTTATGCGCTTATTATATTATCAGGATTGAAAAAGAAAGAAAGAGCAATAGAATGGAGTTTGAATGGAAGAATGATTCTCTGCGGATCAATATTCTTTATTATTGGTGGTGTTTGAATTGTAGTTAGAACAATATTCTTAATTATCAATAGATATAGAAACGGCAAAAAGAGAAACAATTTAACTAAATAATATTCTCAAAGATTTCCGGCGCATTTAAATAAACAACCTATTTATTAATTATATTAACTGTCCAAAATATTAAATGATTGGTTGTGGTTGATTTGGTTTAGTAGACCAAATCTCAATTTGGTCACAGAATAAATTGCCCCAATTATCTCTATGATATTTCTACAGGCTGTCAGATTCTTCTGTCTGAAAATGGAAAAAATAGAAAAAAGTAGTTTATTTTGTGAGGGGTAAAAAAACAGAAAAAGTTAATCAACATTAATACGCATTTAACATTGCTTGCTTCCAGTCTTGAATGAGTCCCTTCTTCTTCACACTCCCTCACGCTACTAACAGCTCGTCTTTGCTGCCATTTCTCTGCTTCATCGCCTTCACAATTTCCATCTCCCACTCTCTATCTCCACCATTTTCATCCTTCAGAGTTGCTGCATTGCTAGGTAAACCTTACTCCTTATCTTTTCTCAAGCTTCTAAATATGGTCTGATTCTCATTTTTCTACCTTCCGTGTTCGTTTCGTCTTCACATTTTTTTTTGCTTTCTTCGCTTTGATCCTCTCTGTTTTTGTTTGTTTGTTTGTTTCATTGTCTGCTTTGTGGTTAACTTTTCGCGGATTGTGTATGCATCTACTGATCCACATTTCCGATTGTGATTTCTGCTGATCCATGCTGCAGCCTGCATGCATTTCCTTCTTCTGTACTGTCTTTTTTTGTCCTGCTTCGTGAATGAGGTTGCTAGGGTTTGTGGAAGTGTAGGGACTGTTTTGACAGCTATTGGAGTGCTTGAATGTCGAAATTGCGTTTGCTTATTCATGATTTCTCTGTTTTAATGTTTGGCTGTTTCTAGAGCTCTGTTGGGAGGTGTTGTGACTGTGTAAGTTGTTTGGCGAGATTGAAATGGGGATTTCTGACAATGATGCTGTGCTAGCGAAATCGATGAACTTGGTTTCGTCCGGAAGCAGTCCTAAGTATAAGCAGCGGAGGGTTTCAGGTTCTAGGGACTATCCTCCTGGTTGTGGTCCGCAGATAGATTCCATTCCGGGTAAGTTCGAAGTCTCGAGTTTCAACGGGACAGATTCAGCTGGTACTAGGATTCAGTCTCCCCATTTGACAGCATCATCAATCATGGATAAGAAGTTGGATGATGTGGGTGTTTTGAATGTTAAATATCCTCCTAAGAGAAGAGTGGCAGGTGTTAGAGACTTCCCTCTGAACTGTGGAAGAAATGCTCTTATTAGCAAGGGAGAAGAACAAGAGAAAGAGCCTATGATGAATGCTGGATATCACAAGCAAAGATTTGGAAGCGGCATTCCAGTAAGCAGGAGATTTAAAGTTGCTGGCCGAAAAAACCTTGCGAAGTTTTCTGTGCGTAATGGTCTCAAGGTTGCTGCAGAAAAGGCGGCGGTGCTCATCAATGGAAGTGAAAGGAGCAATAACAGATTACAAGTTTCAGCGTTCGAGCAAAGAAAACCATTGGCAAAGAACAAAGCGGCATCTAAGACTGATGAGCCTATGAATCAGGAGGCTGAATGGAATGGACTAGATGATGATAAGTGTAATGGTTCCCTAGCAGCTAGGAGGAGGAATGACTCAAGCATGAACCTGGTTCCTTCTGGTCCTAGCAGTTCTAAAGGCTGCGACATTGATAGAAAGAAGGTGAAGGAGTTATTACGGGAATTTCACAAGATTCGTAGGGAATCTAAAGCTAAACATATCAGACGGGCAGATTGCTTTGCTTCGAAGGAACTTAAGAGGAGAGAAATGTGTCTTAATCAAGGCAAGTCTATCGTCGGAGCTTTACCAGGAGTTGAAGTTGGTGATGAGTTTCCCTACAGGTTCGAACTTCACCTCATTGGTCTTCATCGTCCTCCCGTGGATGGAATTGATTTCGTAAAACAAGGTAACATTACCATAGCAGTAAGTGTTGTGGCATCCGGGGGATACGGTGATGACCTAGGTGACTCGGATTTCCTAGAGTATACTGGTCAAGGAGGAAGACAGACAAGGACCAAGGAAGCTGTAGATCAGAAGCTTGAAGCAGGTAATCTGGCATTGAAGAATAGTATTGAAGTGAAGAATCCTGTAAGGGTGATTCGTGAAGTGGAGAAAATGTCCGATTCGGCTGATGGTAAAGGTACTGTTTATGCGTACGATGGTTTATACACTGTTGAGAGCTATCGGCCGGAACAGGGACCAAATGGTAAGCTAGTGTACAAGTTCTACATGGTCCGAATTCCAGGTCAACCGAACCTGGCTTGGAAACAAGTAAGGAGGTCCAAAAAAGGAGAAGCTGCTAATGCTTGTGCCAGTTCTTCATCGTTTCCGAATTTGAACTGATGCAGAGAGATTTCAGAAGCAATTATCATATATACATCATCCAGCCATACACGTTAAAGGATTTTTCTATATATACCTATATCTACGCATAATCTGTATAATTTCTGCGAATGTACCCATGAAAATCAATTGTCGTTCTTGGAGACTGCATCAGGAAGTTTGTAAGTAGGAGGCTTGTCGACTCCTCTTCTCGAGTATTCCCTCCATCTTCTGGCCGCAGCAGCTGCTCTTCTCGCTCTCTCCTTCGTCTCCTCCTCTGTGAATGAGGAAGATCATTGTAAGAAGTTCAATGTGATTGTGATTAGTTCTGAATCCTGACAACTAAATGATGATATGCATATTTACCTGAGGTCTGGTGGTCTTTGGGGCTGCCCCATAAGTTGCTCCAATACGACGACGATTCCTCCTTTTTATCAGAATCCTTACCATTGTTCCTCATCATCTGTACCCTAGCTTTTTCCTGCAACAGAATTCGGTGTCTTGCTCAGGGCTGAAACAATCAAGGGAATTAGACTAGTTGGAATTGGCTCTATAGTTCATGGATAATTGACAGATAGAAGAAAACTCATACCAGAACTTTTGCTTGCCTCTTCTCCCACCGTGAACTTGCCTGCCACATTTCCCCTCACAGAGTTAGTTACAAATGGAGTCCATAGAGTACTTTGTCATGGTTAAATGTAAACCCAGTAACCATTTTCAATCTACGAACAAGCATGAACAAGTTATGATGGACAGTAGCTTCATGTTCATAAACCCAATTGAATCTTATACAAGAAGCTAACTTGTTTCTTCCTTGTTTTTTGTTGTATATTCGAAAGGCAATTCAAAGTAGGTCCAACTGAAGCTATATAGTGTTAGTAGCATCCTTACCATTCTGAAAACATCTACTGAAGCAGCCCCCATTCCAGAAAGCATCAGTGCAACCTGATCATCATCAAGGTTAAGTCATGCATATAATGTGAAATCATACAAGACCGGAAAGTGTCATGTAGTTCCTGCATTTCAGATGATAAAGTGGTGGATTCTTACATTTACTCTCTCAACTCTACGCATTTCGTCTTCGAGCAGAGATAGTTGTGCAGCAGAAGTCCAATGGATGCAATCAACAGGGCTGAATCAAAACAAACAAGTAGATTCTTAGTAAGCAAAATATGCTCAAACTGTTTCATAATGCATCAATGGTTAGAAATGTTTACCAACTTTCAATGGCTTGTTGAACTAAATCAACAGACCCACATTGACTGTACACTCTAGCTCTCCCAAAATCTTCCTCAATCCCAAATACATCAGGAGCCACATTGGCACAGTTTTTGCAGCCTGTGACAGCAAAAAATCGAAGAATCCAAATCAACAAATCAAACCACTTTCACCAGCTCCATGGATAGTATTAGTTACTGCCTTATTACCTATGCAGCTAAACTCGTCGACGAAAGCGTGATCTCGAGGTGAATCGTCGAGGAAAGGGTTGATTCCAGACAATGCATAGCCGTGGATTTCGTCGTATACCATACGCTGAACTGGGTCACTCAGCACCTGCACAAAGAACAGTGAAGAATCACTAACCCAGAATGAGGAACAATTGACAAGAGAAGGAGAAGGGTTTGTGAATTAGGAAGCAAACCTCGTAGACCTCGTTGATGAACATACAGAAATTGGTGGTCTCGGGATCATCGCCGCTCAGGTCTGGATGACAAGCTTTCATGCAATTGTAATACGCTTTCTTAATCTGCTCCGGCGTCGCATCCGGAAGCTAATTTTACATCAAAATCAAAATTAACACCAAACCAAACCCCCAAATCCATATTACAATCCATAAAGTGAAGACAGATCAAAATTCCAGCTAATTACCAGACCCAGAACGGAATAATAGTCGTCGGCAGTGGAAGAAGGAGAGTCTCCGGTGGCGACCCTGACCCTGCCGGCGGCGGAACGTCGGCGGCTATGGGAACGCAGTGAATTGGGGAGGGAAGAGGAGGTGGAGAAGAGGCGGGAGGAAGGAGTGAAAGTGAAAGGGAGACATGGGTTGTTAAGCTTAAAAGGATCGGTGCAGACTGGAGAGAGCAACTGAGCCATGTCTGTGCCCCAGAGCAGAAACCGATTCACAGAGGAAAACAGAGGAGGAAGATGGATCTTTTCTTGTTAATTTGAATAATGGCGAGCCAGGAATTTATGGCGTGGAAGGGAAATGAAGAGTGGGGAAGAAGACGAAAGAAGTGCTGAGATGGCGAAGAGGGAGCCACGGAATTGCTTTGCTGAAAGTATCCAAGTACGGAAGTTCGAGCAAATGGGCCCACCTGACCGCCAATTCGCCGATCGGAGGAAGGTATGGTGCAAGCTTTGCTCGAGTGTGCACGTGTCAGCTTGTGTATAATCGTGTCTCTCTCGTCGGTTCAGTAACGACGACAAGACTGGAGAAGACGATTGATCAATTGGAGCGGTGGGTTACCGTTGAATACAATAGTCAATACAAGATTAATAGTTTAATTTTCTGTATATTTATTGATATGTGATTTCAGGATTCTTTTCGTATATTCAAATTGACAAATCATTATAATTATAATGATTTGGTATAGTTTACAACTTTACGAAGTGTGAGCTATGCTATTGAATTGTAAACCCAAATCCTTTAGCTGTACGGATTTTCCTGAAAAAAAAAGCTGTACGGATCACAAAAAAAACCCAATAGCGTTTGTATGGACACTGGGAAATAAATAAATAGACACAAAAAAGCCCAATAACGTTTTCTTACAGAGCCCATCAAGCTTCACGGATATCTATAAGCCCTAAGAATACAAATTTACCATTGAAAACAGTTCTCCCCTTCTGAACTTAAAACAGACACCTGCAAACAAACAGTAGCCGCTCTTTTTGTGACATGTCTGACATTTAAATATTCTCAAACACTTGCAATTTCTTAACCAAAAAATGACAGAGCTCCAAAACATGTACCAAACAAACTGAGGTGAGTTTTCTTCCTCGAGAAAAACTCTACCGTTTCTTTCTTTCCAAATAAACCAAAAAACCGCTTGCATCATGATTTCAACGCATGAATAACAATCAACCACATATAAAACATGAATAACACCCGAACAAAATCTCTGTCATTTCGACACCAAAACAATTTTGATAATTGGCCAATTGCAGCAGTACCATCGTGGTGCGACGCAAAGGCAGAAAGAACAATGATGGCTCATGAACAACCCATCACTTCCTACACGTCATTCTTCATTATCTTTTACTCCTTCTTTTTGTAATAATTATTCTTATTATAGCCTTATCTTATTCCAATTAAATTGTACTATTATTTTAGAGGTCGTTTCCTCGACGGGATTTGGGAGTTGGAATTAGGAAAATTCCTGGACAATCTCAATTCCTTGTTTCCCGACACAAAATAGGAACCCAATTGCGCGCAATTGAAATCCTTTTTAGTTTTGAAATCACATCCGAGAAGGAATCGAAATCCTTTTGAAATGAGTGGGGGGAATTGTTTTATTTTTTCCGTGTTATACATCCCTACCCCTCCCTGGCTTGACATTTTCTGGACATGTCGACGCAATTGTAAAGAACCAACAGGCTCTCTTTACAATTGTTTATTTCCTTTTTCCTTTTCCATATCCAGATTATGAATATCTCCTAACCTTACCTACATATTTATATGGGCCCATGGGATACACATATGCACAAAATTCAAGAGTCACAATTTGTTTGAAAAAGTTATCAATATTATTGATGGTAGTTATTCTCAAAATTTAATAATCTTCAAGGATTTTAATATATATCTTGTCCGAAAATTAAAAGGTCGAAACAAATCAGTAAATATCTCTGTCACAATGTCTTATTCCACCAAAAGATAAGAATTACATATGAGACAATTCTCCAGGAAATCTTGTATGAGAACACTCATTTTGTTCTCACCATGAGAACACTAATCTCTACCATCCATTCTCCTAATCTGATCTAATGGCTATTAATTCATGGGCACTATGTAAATTCCCTATTAACATTAATTTCCTTATTTAAATCATTTAATAAAATAATATGTTAAAAGATTAATCATAACTAAAAAGCAGGAGTTAGTTATGGGAAAAATACAACTTCCGACGGTTATTGATCATCTTCACGTCTGCTACCATTTTCCGGCGACTCCTTTCTTTTTCAGGCGGCTCCTTTCTTTTTCCGGCAACTATTCTTCTTCTTCGGCAGTTTGTGCGGCTCATTCATTATTTAATCGACGCTGGGTTTTTTTCGTTGGTTTGCTTCAAGCTTTAATTGACGGCGGTAATCCGCAGCGGAAATCGACGGCAGACACATCAAACAAGCATCAAATCGAACCTGCATCATTGCTTAATCCCGCAACCTTCATTTGTTCGTCAGATTTTTTCAGAATTCGAACTTTGATAGCCATATGTTTCGTTTCGATTATGGTGATCAGTCATTTAATCTTCCCATAATGCTACAGTAATGGAAACGATCACAGATGATAAGATATCATCGGAGTCCGGTCTGTTACCGACCACCGTTCCATCATCATCTGACACTGTTGTTACAAGTTCGTTAGGTACAATTATTTCACTTTAGGTACATTATGCACAGTGGCTTGTGTTCCTTTTTCCCATGTTTGGTACCAAAATCATTTACAGAGTCGGTCCCTAACCTCAATATCGGTGAAACTCCTACAGGTGTTCATGCTTCAGGTTTGAAGATATCATCGGAGTCCGGCCCGTTGCCGACCACCATTCCATCGTCATCAGACATTCTCGCTTCAGATTCGTTAGGTACCTTTTGTCTCCAATCAGGTACATTATGTAACGTTTCTTCATATTCGAGTACTACGCAGTGGCCTATGTTCCTTTCTTTTACGTGTTTGGTACCAGGTTCATTGACAGAGTCGGTCCATACCCACAATATCGGTGAAACTCCTACCGGTGTTCATGCTTCAGGTTCGTTAAGTAATTTCTTTAAAATCACCATAAAGTGTGACCCCTCTAATTATTATTGGTACTTAATCTTACATTCTTCCCCATTACTCCACAGATGCCGCCATTCACCCAACCGCAAATGAAGTTTTGATAGCAAGTAGTAGTTTCAAGCAGATAATAATCCCAACAAGGCTACTGGACGTATCAAGTCTTCTCGGGAGATCATTCGTCGTAAAATGAAGAAGACAAAGAAGAAGAAGACACTGATTGCTGATGTCGTTGCTGAATATGTCGAACAAATGAAGAAATAGTTTGGATTTTCCTCTTCTTTCATTTATTTCCAGAAACCATAGTTGGCATGAACCAAATTAAATAGGTTGACTATAGGTACTTTTTTCATTGTTCATACATATTCCAAGGTACTTATGAACCAAATTATTTTACTACATTGCACAACAAACAATCACATGATTTTAATTACAACCTTTATCATCCTCATACATATGCAATTACGCACCAATATTAAACCGACAAATCACACCATTCGCAATCTCTGCAATCTCAAGATCAAACATATGTACACAATTGTGATAGAAGGAACAACAGTATGTACCTAATATTAGGTTTAGGGTCCAGCATATGATCCTAGAATCGGATACAGGTACCAACTTATGTACTTAAAATAAGATTCAAGTACTAGCTTATGTACCTAAAAACGGAATAAGGTACCAGTTTATGTACCTAAAATCGGACCCAGGTACCAGCTTATGAACGCGGTGCCGATGAACGCGGTCTACGCCGACCACGGGTAACCTCGTCGGCCGTATGAATAGCTCTGCCTCCAACTGAATCTGACGCAACGCCTACGTCAGCAGCCGCCGCCGTGCTCCCATCCGGCGAGGCATCACCGGTCGCTCCTCCTCGCCGACCTGGAGCCGTTCCGCTAGATTGCTTCGTCCGCTCCTCGACCGCTCCTCGACCGCTCCTCCTTGCTGAACTGAATCAGTAGCAACGACACTACCAGCAGCCGCCGTGGCTGCGTCGCCGGTCGATCCCCCTCGCCGACCAGCAGCCGGTCCCCTTGATGGCTTCGTCCGGCGAGGCGACGACATGGTTCTCGGCGACTTCAATTTTTTCCTGGCGCTTCAATGGAACACGATGGAAAGGAGAGAGATTTAGGGATTTTTTGGTTTAGGGATCAGATGTTTTTTCTCCAAGATAATATGAACCTCTTCCCTAATTTAGGTACAATTACAAGTTTGTCCTTTCTTTTACAGCCATTGGATCTTAGGAAATTGATCTAAAGGCTCTTTCTAGGTGTTCTCATATGAGAACACTTATAGGTGTTCTCACGCCAGTTAACAAAGCACATGAGAGATCTATGAGAAATAAAGAATAGTTAACCTTTAACTGACAAGACGTGTTTTGAGATGAATGATTTTTTGTAAGAACTCCCAAATTAAACGTGCTTAGGGTGGAGCAGACGAGCAATGCAGAGATGAGTGACCTCTTGACAAGTCACCGTGATGCAACTCAAAAACAAATCTGTAAGGGCCTAGGCTCAAAACGAACAACATTTTGTCAAAAAAATTAAGATATTACCAAAATTCTCTCTTCCCAGTTCCGCCATAGCATCTTTTGTGTTCCATATGCAATATGGGGGTCATCATGAAATTGGAACACAAGTTGATAAAGATGAGATATCAACCCCATAATTTCATGGCTTTTAGTTGGGAGGTAGAGACAAGAATAGTAGGTGGGCAAATTGAAGTAATTAAGTTGCAATAGGGATACTTTCATTATAGTGCGCCACTTAATTAAAATTAAACTAAAAAGGTCTTGATTTAGTTTTGTTTGGGTGAGAAAATGCTAATCATAAAGTAATTAGCTTAATTATGTACAATACAAAGTTTCTACTTTTGACTTAAAAAAATATGTTATATATTTTCGTTGCACAAGTGAGCGGCACGTTTGTCTTCTTCTGCCCTTCCTTGTTTGCTTTGAATAGGTTTTGTCACACTAGAATCCATACCCTATAATTATCAATGTATAAAAGACATTAGCTTATAATGAGTTAATTGCAAAACATACACCATATATATTAGTATTGCTCATTTGCTAATCAAAATGACTACAACTTAAAAGATTACCATATGTGTTACTTAAAAATGTTTCCTTCATTGAGTTAAATTGGATGATACATGATACAATGATATGCTTCCACTTGTATTGGTGGTTGTCACTGTAAAAAATGTTTATGACGAGTAAGGGTAATGGGCTAGCTTGCAATGACGAGAGTAGATAGCGGGTCAATGTTGATAACTAATGCAATATTAATCTCAAGTAAAATGGAGGAGGAAGATTCAGAGAAGTACCATACTAGGTTCTTGTATGCGATATTGTAAAGTGATATATCATGGATAATGTTAGTCAGTCTCATGTGTCAATAAGCAGACACACATGCCCTGCTTCTATTATCGGTATTGGAAACCATGCCAACATTGTACTAGGCGAGGGTGCTACAGTTCGAGTCCCAACTATTCATATAGGACCGACCACATAGATTCCTCCGTACATGTCCCTAGCCGCTAGGGTATAGCCTCTTAGGGTTCCATTTGGCCCTTAAACTGCACGTGAAACCCTATGTGTTTGTGGACCATGTTTCCTCTTGTAAGACTTCTTTCCCATATCTTATGGTTCACTTGTTCCCTAGACCCTTCAGATCATGTAATTCAGCGCATACTAATCTATCACGAAAAATATTTATAAGAATTAGCTACGTTCTTAAGAGTAAAATTGACGACCATATTTAAAGGAAAGAAACCCTTATTTATTTTGTATTCATGAGCCTATAAAATGTCTTTAGACAATATATTGACAATTGCTAGAAGACTTGAGGTTTAACAAGAGGCTCACCCATAGTTTCCACTATGGTCACCAATAACTTCCATTTTTTTTCTTGATCACCAATAACAAATTCTCTTTTCATCTAAGTCTTTGTGTTCACAAGATAGTGTAAAACTAAAAAGATATAATGACTATTTTGCCTATTCAACCTTTACCATATAAACCCATTAAAGAACTGAATGGTTAATTTATTTTCATCCATAGTCAATGCACAAAATTAGATAAAATAAACAACTATCAATACAAAAACTAGCTAGAAAATGAAGAAATTGGTAAATGAGTAAAGATGTTAAATTTATGGGAACAAACAACAAACAATAACTCCAAAGACCAACATCCTCTCCTTTTGACCTTTACCATATCTCATCTCATACAAACAAACAAGCTAAGTTTGCACAAAATTTAACTAAGTGTTATGGGCAGATCCCATCAAGCGACCAGTAAGAAACAGATTAGCAGTAGAGATCAGAAGGAAATATATATATATATTATATGGGTAACACTTCGGTACCCCGAGGTATCGGTACCCTAGCATTAAAATTTTGCAGTATTTGGTGATTGAACTTTGGAGTTTGAGGGCTTTAGTTCAATGTTCAGGTGTTAGAATATAGTGTTAGGGGTTTTGAGTTTATTTTTTGTGTTTATGATATTTTAATTTGGACTTATCGTCAAATGTTAGAGTTTGGAATACGATTTAATGTTAGAGTTTGGAATTTTTATGCTAGCTAGGGTACCGATACCCACGGGCACAGAAGTGTGCACCATATATATATATATATATGGCAAGCGCTCCGGTACCCACAGGGTACTGGTACCCTAGCACTCTAAATTCAAATTTTTAAATGCTTAAAATTCAAATAATGAGTGTTAAATCCATTGTAATAAATCACGAGCAGTAATGAATAATGCTTACCCCCTAAACACTGAATTTTGACCCTTAATACTACTTCATAAACTCAAATCCTAAATCGTATGTAAAAGTACTCTAACTTTTGATCAAAAGTCCAAATTAAAATATCATAAACCCTCAAAATAAACTCGAAACCCCAAACACTATATCCTTACCCTGAACACTAAACTCAGACCCTCAAACTTTAAAATTCAAACATAATTGAGATGAAATTTTATGATAGGGTACCGGTACCCAGTGGGTACCGGAGCGTTAACCCCTTTATATATATATATTTATAAAATTAATCTCTAGTACTGTCAAAGTGAATGCTTGACTTTTAGTTGCTATAGCGTTGAGCACAATGCCAAGAACAAGAACAAGTCAACTTTTGATTAATTATTCTGCAAATGGGTTAGCTAGCTCGATCTTGGCAGTTACCTTCTTATTTTCATTCCCCCCAAAAAGAATAATATCATCAAATTCCAGGCCACAGTTCATATCTCAGTAATTACAGTATATTTTCTCTTCAAATTACATTTCTATCCTTCTTGTTCAGGAACTCTGTGGACATTTCGTTGATTTTTGCACTCATGAATCAACAATGTTATTAAATACGGTTGAAACGGTCACCTAAGTTTGAGGTTGTAAGTTGTAACAGCATGGTCACCTAACCTTGTTTTTGTAATAAAGCACTCATGGTATTGGTTTAGCTTTTGAGTTGAATCAATTTATCTTGAGGATTCAACCGGGTTGATCAGGGAGATTAAAAGATGTTATGTTTGATGATTTTTCATGTTTAGTAGTTGGCATTGCCAGGATCAATATTACTAAAAACATCATTTCGTGGTCGAGCAACCCGGGTTGATCAGGGCGGATGTTATGTTTGATGATTTCTCTGCAGAGGTTATTTATAGATTGATGCTTGAGTACTAGGCATTGCCAGGATCAATATTACTAAAAACTAATGTCATCATATGATCATCATCATTCCATGTTTGTTCGTTCATTTATTTATTTAGGTTAGGAATAGAGAAAGTCAATTTGCATGGTCCACTGATGGAGACTAATTATGAAATGTAGTCCAATAAATAAATAATAATATTATATTGAAATTAAGGTAGGAGGAATTGGTCAAGACTAATTCAAACCCTTGGAAATTAATTAATTACTAATTACTGATTAAGCATAGATCGCGCGCGCCAAATTTAAAACTCAATGGTTGATTCCCAAATCGAGTTTGGTTAGGTGATTAGTATTTTAAGTACGTCCATTAAACTAATTAAGCCTGTATTTATGGACAGATACTATCAAAACAATTAAATAATTATTATGTAGAATTGTTAAGGAAGTTGAGAAGCAAAAGTCAAATTTCTGACTTCTGCAGAGTATTCTTGTCAGTATGTGTGCAGCATGCATGTTGTGGGAAATTAGTCAGTGCTAACTCATTATGGTGCTGAATGGTGCTGAATCAAATCTCAGCCATCCATGAGCTTGACCCACAAGATCAATGGCTATAATAAATGAGAGTGTCAGAAGGGTAAAATAGTAATCTCGTCATGTGTTAAAGTGATGGAGAAAGTGACTGAAAGTAGAAAGATAATACTCAATTTTTCTATTCTCTTTCTTCTAATGATTCAAGTACAAATCATGATTCGTAACGTTTGAGACATGTTTCGTAACGTTTTGAAACCAATTTTGTATTGGGTTATAGCAGTTTCGTATGGGTTTGAGTTCATGTTTCGTAACGTTTGAGACATGTTTCGTAACGTTTGAGACATATTTCGTAACATTTTGAGAACTATTTTGTATTGGGTTATAGCAAGTTTCGTATGGGTTTGAGTTCATGTTTCGTAACGTTTGAGATATACTTTCGTATTAGTTATGTGGTATATGGTCAAATTGATACGAATAAGATCTCAAAGTATATGTTTTGCGAATTATTAGAGTATATATTCTCCTTCCTTCTTCTTCATCTTCATTCTTCTTCTTCTTTTTCTCCTTCTTCTTCTTCTTCTTCTTCCTTCTTCTTCTTTCTCTATTCCAGATCTAGATTCTTCTTTTCTTCGTCTTCTCCCCTTTCTTTTCTTCTCTTCTTATTTTCTCTATTCCAGATCTAGAATCTTCTTCTTTCCTCTTCTTCTTCATTCCTTTTTCTTGTTTCTACGAAAACATTACGAAAACGAGAGAATGTGAGGGAGAAAGAACACGGAAGTATTACGAAAGTAACATGAAGAGCACGAAATGTGTTACGAAACAGTTATTAAAGTATTTGAGGAAAAAAAGGAGAGAGAAATAAAGGATTACGAAAGTAACATGAAGAGCACGAAAGTGTTACGAAACAGCTACAAAAGTATTATGAAAATTGATAAAAAATATTACAAAAACTGATATTATAAAACAATAACGAAAGTATTACGGAAATGGTTACAGACATTACGAAACCCAACATATCTCAACCAAATGTTACGGAATCAATTTTTGGCACCATCAAACAAGAAAAGAACACGAAAAATATGAAAATACAAAGATTCATACACATTATGAGGGTTGTATGCACTCTCCCGACGTTTTCATGCGTAGATCCACCCCCGACGTGCTATTTTCCCGGCATAATGAACACACAAATCTCCTATTTGTTCATGAAAAATTGAGAGAGAAAAGGAGAGAGAAAAATGAGAGAGAAATGAGATTTTTTATTTTTGAAAATAGAGAGAGAAACAATGGTGGTTTCTCAATTATATAGTAACTTTTTATGTTAGATTTTTACTGTTCACATGTCAGATTCGTAATACATGATTTTACCAAAATACCCCTATTCAGCACGGTGCTGAATCACCTCATTCAGCATAATACCATTAGCCCATGTTGTGCATCCTGCGTGTTCACTTTGTTAATTAATGTTATTAATATATGTTTTAATCCGATTAAACAATATTATTTACAAAGTACCAGGTTCTTCTAAACTTTTGCCAGCTCATCTCATTCTCAAGCAAAGTTGACCTTTGACCTTTGTTTCCTTTCAAACAGATCGGTCCACGTACGTTACAGACTCGAGATGAAAATGGTTATTTTTATTTAAGGTAAAAAGGTAAATAACACACGGTTGCGTGCATTTTGATTGGTAAAAGTTAGGCAGATTAATTATTATCATTTGCCTAACATGAAAAATTAGGTAACAAAACTATACATTCTGTATAATTCGAGCCATCACTGCAGTGCTGATGCATAATTCATTTACCAACCTAGGAAATTAATGAATTAAATTAAACCAAAGTTCTTTTCAATTTTTCAACCACGTTAAATCATTCGCCATCCAAACGTAATCATTTCTAGCATTAAATTGCTTCACTTCTACAAGCAACTGGGCACGTCATGGCTGAAATGTTTTTCACTTTCTATTTGAGTATAAGCTCGGTTAGGTGCACTATGTCTCGCACGAGTTCATACTTTCTTAAAAGGTTAGCTAGCTAGGTAGGGAATTGTAATTTTGTGAACATGATTATGTATCAAAGTATCGTCGTCACATATATGTTCAAAAATGGATAATGGTGACACACAGAGAACGCAGCGCTGCTTGGGTGCATGGCGCCACACCACACCACTCACATCAACATAGTTAACACATTGACATTTTAATCAATGCCCCAACACCATGCACGTGGTGGTGCATGAGCTGGCGACATCACAATAATATAAAACGCTAATGTATTAATTATGTTGAGGTGGGTAGCTCTGTGCCTCCTGCATGTTATCTTTTTTGATGAATGATTAAAGAACACGAAACAACAATACACAATGTACCAAAACACTGTGTCGTAAGGCGAACAACCACCACACAAAGCTGAAACCCATCCCAAAAACAAAATCAAACCAAGCTAGGGAGACCGAAAAAACTCCCCAAACCAAAAGAACCCCTTCAGGGCAATCCTCAAACTATACAAAGGAAAACAACACCTAAAATCGCTACTATACACTCCTGCATGTTATCATTAACTATTTTTTTTTGGATAATGTCGAATAATATATCAATTTCAACTAAGAAAGTACGTGACAAGTGACATCCCACCGGTACTTATCAAACAGCCACTACCTATAAACCGGTGGACAGTTGAGCGTTAGGGGTCCTCTGTTTTTTTAAGATGAAATAAATATTAATTTAATAAAACCGTATATATTATATATATATATTTTATGATTTATCAATGTATTGGTAAAATGTGTATCAGTTAGATATACTTTGTCAACTCAGTTAATAAAAAAATTCTGTCATTCTGTCAAGTGGTGTAGTCTTACTTCATAAAATATGATTACCAAACCCCAATTATTTATTTAATTCTATATTTATATATATCCATCAACCATGCATAAATTATTTTTGTACCCACAAATAGTCAAAACAAGCACATCGATTTACCAAACCTAAATCTAGCTAGACGTGTACTGATCCATCCTCAGATAATAGTTAACATGTTAATGAATATTGAAATCTCCATACATAGTAATAAAATATCTAAGCTTATGATTAAGCATATTTTGGCTGACTACTTCAATAATTGAGGGAACACCACGTCAACTTCAATAACCATATTTTGGCTGACTAAGCATTTTTAATACAAATATAGATAACTGGACATGATAAAACCAACAAATAAAATGTGTGGTCTTATAATCCTTTGTATTCAACCCGTACTCTTTAATATACCTCCCCAAAATTTCTCCCCCATGGTTACTCACTAAACTATGGAAGTAGTTACTAATGTAGTATGTAGATGTGTCCAGCTTAACGTTAAGAAGACAAATGTTTGAATGAGTGAGGACGTGATAAATTTATTTATATATAAAAACAATGTTGAAGGATAAATAAGGAAGTACGTGATAGAGATCATGTGGATGTCTGTAGCAAAGAATCTTGGGGTGCTCCACCACTGACCTACCAATATTAACCTGCCCCTTCATTGACCAATACACCAACACACCTTATACACACAAAATAAATAATATCAAAATAATAACATTTTATTCATACAACACAAAAGTCAACAATCTCAAGCTCTTCATTTCCTCTTTTGTTCGATTTTATGTAAAATGTTTGAACCATGTATTCGTTCGTGTACTATACTATGATCATGATTCATGATAGACATTAGGAAAGGTAGAACAAGGGAGATGAATTCTAATGCATCATTGGGGGCACGAGTTTGTCCACAGGTTCATAAGTCGAGCCGAGATTCATCAAGCTCAACCTCGGCTCGTTACTTTTTATGTAACTCAAGTTTGAGTACTTTGTGACTGGCTCATTAATTAATTTTGTCGAGTTGAGGTCGAGTCTAACTTAAATTGCACTAATTAAAAGTTTTTCACCAGTAAATTTGAGCTCCACTTGAAACTTGTACACTAAAAAATATCGATGAGTCGAGCTGAAAGACAAGTTATCCTAAAATTTTATAAGTTTCTACGTTCTTCCATTTAAAATAGTTTAACCTTATGTACGTACTACTTACGATTTTATTAGCATAATCAGAAGTGGTATTTGATTTATAGTTCATGGTATGCAAAACAATATTAATCAAATCCTTATCAAACACACACAATATTAATTAACTCAAGTAATTTGGATGTAACGCTTGTTTTGTTTTCTCTTTGGTTCCGAGCAATCACTCCAATTGTTGAAAATTACTTGCAAACATTATATTTGAATGATTGAAGCATACATAGCTGAACATATGAATATGATCGATCGATTAGTAGATTAGACAAAAGGTACTCATTCCATTGGGACTGCTGATGCACGTCTTCCTCACTACCACTCCAAATAATAATAATAAACCTTTTTTTTTTCTCAAATTGCGGATTTTAGCTATTTTGAACAATTATTTCTCACCATTTTTGGGTTGTGTCATCCATCTGTTTAACCCATGCATATTTTTTTTTTTATGTGAACAAAACGTCTCCACGTAGAATTTTTGGAGGCTATGAGTAATTTGTTCTTTGCATGGGTCGTCTGTAAAAAAAAATCGGACTACTGGATGAGTGATAAAGCGTACAGATCGATTTAAGTAACAGAGTTTAACTGTAACTTTGTAATCAATGAAGTTTTTCATATATGGGTATTCGTATTTCGTGACATGTCAAATGAGAGGCAATATTTGCTACGAGGACAACCATTTTTTTTAACTCAATTGTAGATGTGTTTAACATTTTTCATATAAATCTATCAACTTCATAAAAATTCAACAGTAAAAAAACATTTACATACCAAAATTAGCAATTAATCAACCTTGGATTACATCAATGATTAAAATACCGTACCGTACCTCCCGGTTGAACCTTGAACCACTTAAAAAAATGGTACGGTAGGCTGCAAGATAAGGATTTATCCTGACCGGCCGGTAAACCCGGTATTATCATAAATAGCGGTTCGACCTCCCGGTCCCAATCATACCGCCGGTTTGATTGATATTGTCGCAATATTAATGAATGGAATGATTTTTGAGGTTTCGGTGTAAATGACAAGGTAGCGATAGAGTTTAGTGACTTTATTATAGTTTATAGTTTATTCATTGGTTACGTCTAAATGACAATGGCCGATTGCATATTTCAATTAGACTATTAGAATTAGACTTACAAAATATGAAATAAGTAAAAATGTCGCCGAGTCTTCTAAGTTCATATTCAAAATCGATTTTGACGGATTTCAATTTCAAACTTCCAACCTTCCAATCCAATTGAAGTTCCGTCCATCGAAGCTACATCCATCAATGACTCTCAGTTGACAAAGGTCCATTCCTTCCGCTGAACTCTTTCTGATATTTTTGTTTTTGGAAGCTCCAATTCGAAGTTTGTCGAAGCTCCATGATGATATTAACCATGTGTCAGTGTAGAACTTTTTAGTAGTTCTTAGATTTTGTGGACTATAAACGTTGTTGTTTGTCGTATTGTACTGAACTTTGAATTTCCATGTGGATTTTTTATGTGTAATTGTGAAATTTGAGTCTAATGCTTAAGAGTCATGGTTAGACATATGATTACTACTAAATTTGTTTTGTTTTGTCAACTTTGTACTACCGGTATTTTCCGGTAATTAGTGAATATTTATCCGGTCCGGTATTTTACTACTAAATTTTATATTTATTTTTAAATTAATATTATAAGCGGTTCTAAACGGTTTAGCCGGTATGAAACCGCGGTTGAACCATCAAACCTCATACCATTGGCCTATCCGGTATGGTGTCCGGTACGGTTTTTAAATCCTTGGATTACATAAATGATTCCATATAGGCAAAATGGCATGAAGGAATTTGGGAATTGGGAATGAAGGAAGAACATGATTGAAGGAAGAAAATAAGGGGAGAGTCTCCCACGTGGGAGATTGGGGTCAAAGCGACGGTGGCCGAACCAGACACGTGTAAACCCGGACCCGCCCGTAAAGTTAGACATCCTTGACCGTTTCCCTTTGGTCGTTAATAATTACCGCCCGATGGGTCGACCCTTTCCGTAATGCTATTTGACCGGTGACCTCCCTTCTCCACCCTAATTAATAAACCTAAATCCTAACCTCACCCCAAAAAATTTCATTTATTAATTTGGTTGAATATATAAACCATTTTCCCTTCTTGTATAAGTAATTAAGGGGACCTATGTTTCAAAGTCAGTGACGAGATATTTCACGATTTTTTCTCGGTAATTTCATGTACGATTGTTTTGAGAAAAATGATCATCTCTTTATCTTATTATTAATCAATCAATGACTAGGACATCCTTACTTGGATGTCCAATGTCTTGTTGTTGATTTGAAGTATGTGAGACAAAAAAATAGTTTAACAGGAGTCCTCTAAGATTGGGATTTAGCCCAGCTAGGGTGGTTCGTGTGGCCCAATTCGTTAACCCACGAGTCAATTGAATTCAAGAGGACAAAACATGATTCAACAAGGTTATTGACTAGTGTAAATCAAGTGTTTGTACTTGTACTTCAATTAATCACATGTGTAATATTGGATGGAAATTCCCATGGGCATTAATCAAGCTCAAGAAATGTCATTGATGACGTTATTTTATATACTAGGAACAGGATTAGTAATCTGATTAGATCCAAACGTTAGATCTTGTTAAGTATATATGAACATGGTTTTTTGGACTATAATTTGAGTTACTAGCTAGCTAGGTATGCATAGCTGGTTGTTCATGAACTGCGCCGAGCCAAAGTTTATATTGTACTCAAGTTGACTCGTTATTTTTTAGATGAGTTGGAGATTGAGCTAGAATTTTTAACCTTGTGATGAGCTCGAGCATGACTCATTAACTGCACACGAGCTAAACTCGAGCTCAAGTTCAACTTTGCTCATTAAAATCACTCGTTGAGTCTAATTTGAGCCCAATTTGAAGGTTGTACGATAAAAACTAAAAAATTACATCAATGAGTCGAGCTAAAAAATAGTTATCCCAAAATTTACAAAAAATGGTTAAACCTAAATAATATATTTCACTTGTATTTTCATTAGTAGAGTTACAAGTAGCATATGATCTATTGCATATGACAAACCACATGTTTCATTATATATTCAGTCTATAATAAATCATATAGTTGAGCTAGTACTTGAGTTGACTCTCGAGCCGATTCTCGAGTCTATTGAGTCAAACATACGCTGACTCTCAAACTTAACTCATTTGAAATCAAGTTTTTTTCAAGACGAAAGCCAAACTACTCGTGAGCGGTTTGACTCGTCAACCACCCTACGTACGCAGTAGCTCAACATTTATATTAATTTATTAATAGTAAACTTAGCTTTTCCTGGGAGTGAATTCTTAGGATTCAAATATACACAGACTTAGCAAATGTAACATGGCCGCATAAATTGAATATATATATAGTTTGAAGTGCAGAATTGGTACCATAAATAGAGACAGAATGACAACTCATCGTCGCGGTTGAACGGAATCGAAGAAAAATTTGCCCTAAAAAAACAAAAAAATAAATAAAAAAAAAATTACATTATATTGTTGTAAATGTAATTTTACGCGGTGTTCTTTGAGATTATACCTTCTTCGTGTGAATGTAAGTAATTGACTTTTATTTTGTATAAAGAAAGTTTCACCGCCCAACAGGGGCAAACCTAACTCCGCCCTGCATTAAACGAAAGTTTATGAAAGACAAGTGAAACATTTACATGTTCACAAAGCTTTAAGCAAGTGAAATTTTATAAAACCTAAAATAATTAAGTGTCAAGACCTTTTGATTAAATTGAACCATATCTTTTCTATTATTTATATCCTAATAAATTGAGTTTCTTATAATTAAAATTTATATAACATTCCATAACCATGAATATTAGACCAATTTACCTTAGTGAAAACAAAAATTGAAGAAGAAAAAAGCAAGATATATAAAGAGAATTTAAGTATAGTATAAGTAGCTAGTGGAGATTAACCAAACCTAATCTTTCTAAGGAAAATAGCACTTTGCCCCCCCTCTACTTTTCCAAATTAACAAATAGCAACATGTACTATAAATCACTCTTTTTACCCCTCCTACTTAGACTAATTTTCCGTTTTGGTCCTTCCATTTTAACTCTCGTCTTCTTAACATTAAATCTAAACACATACACACTGACCAAGATAGATAATTAGAGGTAGGAGATGAAGAGTTGGTTAGGGAGGTACACCATGGGGAGGTATCACGAAGAGTATGGTGAAATACGAAGTGTTTTAAAACCACACATTTTATTCGTCAATTTCACCAATTAAAACATACTTAGTAAGCTAATACATGACTACAGGAGCTAATGCAGTGTACTGAATACGCATCAATTAACGTCACGGAGACGAAAGTTGGAACGGAATGACCCAAACAACAAATTAGTCGAAGTAGGAGGGGCAAAATGCTATTTTACCATCTTTCTATTAGTCTAGTTTTAATTTAGTGTATCTCCCATATCATCCCACAAGGCCACAACCCTTTCTCTCTCTCTCTCTCATCCCCTTTTTTCAAAACCAAAACCATTTTGAACACAAAAGATAAGAAAAAGGGGCAAAAAGTCTCATATGAGAGCAAATTGAAACCCTCCATTCATTTCTCATTCATATTTCCCAAATATCAAAATACCATAGACAGAGAGAAAGAAATCTCAGCAGAGCATAAAGATCTTTTCTTTCTTTCATTTTTTTGGTGGGTTTAATCTCATAACCATTTCTTCTTCAATCCAATCTTGATCATCGATCTTTCCATGTCGTCAAACAACAACATCACCGGTCCAGACGACGCCGATGATCTCTTCCACATCATCAACCCATTCTTCTTCCACAACCACCACCACTCCCACGGCGGTGACAGCGGCGGTGGAGGCTTCATCAACCCACCTCCGCCGCAGCAGCCGTCTTCTTACAATTCCCTCCTCTACCCATTTTTCAACAGCTCTCCTATTACTACTCCAGACCATAATTATAACCTTATGAGGACCACCACCACCCCCACCAGCTTCGCCACAACCACCACTACATAGCCCGGCGGTGGTGATAAAGCTGCTGGTGATGGGAGCCCAACAAGCAGTACGCCGAACTCTTCCATCTCATCATCATCCAACGACAAGACGAAGACGAGCAAGGAGGAAAACAAGGAAGACTCATGTGATCATCATCATGAAGAAGAAGATGATGATGTTGGCAAGTCTACAAAAGGGTAAAGATTTAAACTTTGATCTGTAACCGATGAAGGGTATAGTTGGAAATTCCAATTTTTTCCAGTGTGGACGCTGGTGTCTGTGTTCAAAGGTTTCAGACTGATGATCGGGAATAAATATAATATTATAATGAATGGCGCAGATGGATTGAAACCCTAGCTAGCTACCTTTGTTTGACAAATACGAATTAATTAAGTAGTGTAATAAGAAGTAACATATGTATGAACTGTGGCTAATATTGTTAATATTGTTGACAAATTGGATGTGATATGGATGATGATCATGTGACTGTGTGGAATGTAGGAAGAAGAAGAAGGTGGCGGCGGCGAAAAAGAAGGAGAAAAAGGAAAGGGAGGCGAGGTTTGCGTTCTTGACAAAGAGTGAGATTGATCATTTGGAGGATGGTTATCGCTGGAGAAAATATGGTCAGAAAGCTGTCAAGAACAGCCCTTTCCCCAGGTTCTTCCTTCTTTTCTCTTCTTAATTCATCATCTTCCATGCCTCTCTGTAATAATCATTCTTTCTAATTTGATCATGGCTGTTGTATATGATTCTCATGTGCTAATCCTACCTTGATTAGAGCTTCAGATAGTTCGTTATTGTGAAGAACCGTTGTATCCCAATAACTCGAGTTGTTGGGAGACTGAGTTCTGAATGAAATCTTATATTGTCATTGTGCAAGAGATTGGGGACCAAAGACGCTTTAATAAGCTTTTATACACACATTATTGGTGGTTATCGGGATTCAAAACCTTGACTTCTTGTTGGTCAAATGCTCTAATACTATGTAAAAAATCGTTGCATCCCGATAACTTGATTTGGGAGAGTTCGGATTGGTTTTTATATACTTTATTAACAGTGATCTGTATTTGTGCTCTGATCAGTTTTTTTGGTGATAAGAATGGAGATTTGAACTCATGATTTCTTTATCAAAAGGTAATGTGTGATACTAAACACTTAACAAAGATTTTTCCTGAATTTAAGTGATCATTTTGTTGAAAATTTTGACTTTAATTTGTATTATTTGAAACTTTCTAATGTAGTTTCTGAGAAGAAACAAAGGGGTTTTTCATTAATTATATAGTCTTTGACAAGTATTTTCGTCAATTTATTTACCTATATACAAGTCCAATTTCCCCAAAAATTAGTTTATGCCCATGTGGTAAAACATAGTTGGATGAAATTGGGTCTAGAAATTGGATTTCAATTCTCGGTCCACTGAAAACTGTAGTATGTAATTATTCGCGTCAATTCCGGACTCAATTCCATCAACCAAACGGCCCATAATTATGATTAACCTCATAGAATTTGTGAAGTACATGACTAGTATACTATATAGTGATTGCATGACAGTACCTATTTTTTTAAAAAGGGTATAATTGGTATATTTTATTTTCTTTGAAAATTAAACAGAATTGCTAATATAATCTAGTTCTTAATACTCCACTAATTATTAATTAATTTCATATTATAGATTCAACTATAGCATTGCATGATAATCAGTCTTTTCTTTCTTTGTTTCAATGCGACAGGAGCTACTACAGATGCACAAGCCAGAAATGCAGAGTGAAGAAGAGGATAGAAAGGTCATTCCAAGACCCATCAACTGTCATAACTACCTACGAAGGTCAGCACAACCACCACTCTCCGGCCACTCTCAGGGGAAACGCCGCCGCTGCCGCCTTCTTCTCCACCAACCTTCACCATGCATCACCTCTATCCTCATCGAACATCCCACC
The DNA here is from genome assembly GCA_034768395.1 of Linum lewisii. Lineage (NCBI taxonomy): Eukaryota > Viridiplantae > Streptophyta > Magnoliopsida > Malpighiales > Linaceae > Linum > Linum lewisii. The sequence goes on along the minus strand of CM068302.1, from coordinate 59,617,977 downwards.
GGACCTCCTAACCCACCTCCTTACACCAAACTTTATGACCACGAACCACCGGTTATCGGCATCAGCATCAGCATCCGGCCTAAACATCGATCATCCTAGCCCTAGTACTCATGATGATCATAGTACCATGTTCCACACCATGGGACAACACCAAAGAGACCAACAAGCAGCTCATGTTCCTGATTATGGGCTGTTGCAAGACCTAGTTCCTTCCTTTCTCCACAAACAACATGATCACCACCCCTAGCTAGCTAGCTCGATCTAATTTCTTTTCTTCTTCTTTATATCCGCGGCAAGGTATAACCATTTCTATCTGGGAGATTTGATTATTTGAATATGAGACACTGTCCAAGTTTATCGATCGACACTCTCTACTATCTCTACTCAGTGGCGAAGTCAGGGGGAGTCTACCCTGAACCCGGACCTAGGTTCCCTGCACCCAAATAGCTAAAATATGTGTAATTTATTGTGTTCATTGTATCCTATGCATTGGGGCAGGGTCTACTTGAATGCTGGCTTCGCCACTGTCTCTACTGACCTTCAGAGACGTCTAGTTTTATCGAGTTAAACCATATGAACATTGTCATATCTCTAGCTAGCTAGGTTTAACCTTTGTGATGGGAGTGAATTATGATGTGTATGGGAGAGATCAAGCATGGTGATCACATGTGGCTAGAGAGAAGAAGTAGAGGAACAATATTGAATGCATATCTATGACTTTTGTAATGTACTTGTACCTATATATGATTTGTTGGTATGATATTTACATGTAGATGCATGGTGGTATGTAGGAGGAAGAGTGTTGTGTGTGTGTGTGATAATTTAATCTTACTTTGCTAGGAAAAGGAGAAGCCCTACATGATCTAGAAAAGGTGCATCATTGCCTTTCCCTTCATGGGCTCTTATGTGTGTAGTTATAGTAATTTACTTTCCGCATGCAACTAGGATTGAATGTGTATTATATGAGTGAAGTTATTTGGGATATATAAGGTAAGTTATTTAATGAATGATTGTTTGGGAATTTGGGTGAACTTGTTTGAATATGGGAAATCATGCCATACTTCTTGATGATGTGCATAGTTTAATGTTTGGACACTATGTATGGGAATGTGATAAATATCATTGATAGGGTCACTAAGGGATTACTAATATTGAAAATTTGAAATGAAATTACAAAGAAAAAAACAATTTCTTGCCAAATTAGAGCCCGGAGGAAGATTTTGGTCCCTAGATGAAAGCTAAGAAGCATAATCGGAAGGGAGGTAGTCTTGTTTGGGTTTAGTTGAGTTGATTGGGTATACTTGATGTGTTCTAAATATGATGTTGGACGCTGCCTCCTCATGTTTCTTCATATGATGAAAACACAGTTTTGTACTAGTGTTCGTCGTATTCAAACGAACAATGGGAGAGAATTCAAACTAGTCGTTTATGTTAGTACCGGTGTATACCTTCAACACAAGATCAATGGTTAGAACGAAATCATGAATATGAAATCAAATGTAAAGACAATGCAACAAATCCAAGCCAACTGAATTCACGGTTTCTCCTTAAGGAACGTTATTCCCCTCACGGTACCCAAGGTTACGGAATCATTCCTCCCAGGATAGAACGGATTTACCTCATTGGTGTAGCGGTACTGAATTGTGGCTCGTTCCTCAACAAAAGTTGAGTATCGTGCCATAGCCTCAACTGTTAGTGAGGTTCTCTGCCTTCGATCTCTTCTCCATGATCTCAATGTTACCCAGTCCGGTGCCACACCTCTTCATTGTGACAGTCAAGCCACAATTCATATTGCTGCTAACCCTATCTTCCATGAACGAACGAAACATGTTGAGATGAATTGTTTCTTCATTCGTTCACAAGTTACCTCCAGTGAGATTGATCCTCAAAAGGTCTCCACTCTTGATCAAGTGGCTGATATCTTCACCAAAAGTCTTCATGTCGATCGTTTTCACACTCTTTTGTCCAAGGTTAGCATTATGCTTCAGCTTTGAAGATGAATATTGAATAATAGGAATATATAATAAGAGTGTGTATTATTATTATTATTATTATTATTAATTACCTATATTAATTGTATGTTTGTCCTTTGTATATAAGACATATTATTCCTAACGAGAAAATCATCTTTTCCGCAAATCACAATTCTACATCATACGTATGCATGATTCCAAAGGAATCCATCTCCTGAATTTAGGGTTTATAATAATTAATCAATAATAGAAAGATCCTTCAAAAGACCAAATCAGTATGATCATAAGACATAACTGTAACATGGTATCTTCTTCCCTAAGATATTAATAAAAATTTCATGTACAGAAGAAACAAATCAGAGAGAGAGAGAGAGGAGTACTCTTTGACTTGAGAAACTTTGGAATGTGGTTGTGAAGAACGTGATTTCAGTTTCTATTATTGATGTTTGTTGATTATTGTTGGCAAAATATTACTTTGACCTTCTATAGTCCCTTATATTATAAACCGTTTTTTTATTCCCTTCTACTTTGACTATTTTATCATTTGAGTCCTTCCGTTTCAACTTTCGTCTTCATAACATTAAATTTGGACACATTCGCATCTGACAGAGAGAGATGTCGGAGGTAGGAGACGAAGAGTTGCCCATGGAGGTAAATGGGGAGGTATCATGAAGAGTATAGTGAAATACGAAGAATTTAAAATCACGCATTTTGTTCATCGATTGTATCTTAATTAATTATATATTTTTATATTCTCAACTAAAAAATGCTTAGCAAGCTAATACATGACTATTGGAGCTAATATGATGTACCGAATGAGTAAAAATTAACGTTACGAAGACGAAAGTTGGAACGGAAGGACCCAAACGGCAAAGTGGTCAAAGTAGGAGGGGATAAAAAGTCAATTTATAGTATAGGGAGCTATCTGTTAAGTTGGCAAAGTAGAGGAGCCAAAATGATATTTTACCTTAATATTATTTTAGCATTTGCATGTAATTAGCTGATACCCAACAAAGACCAGCCTAACATATTGGGAAAAGTTCAAAGTCAATGCGTTCTCATTCTCATTCAAATATCTAACATGATTTTATAATTTTCACAAAATTTAAATCTGAATTAAAAAATTTATCCAAATGATAAGTAGATATGATAAATTAAAACGCTGGAGAAATAATAAGAATATATATTTATTTGTTCGGTTAGCTTAGTTAAGGTATCTTTGTCAGTTGAGAATTTTGCTTACATCGAAAGTCAACATCATTACCCATGCATGGCTTTGTACACGAATTGATTAATCAAGTTCCTTGATTTCTGTTCCGGTCTTGAGATTCTAAGAGCAATAAGTAATTCTACTTGAAGGATGAAGTTAAGTTAATCTTCTCTTATTGATCTACTTAAAGAAGATGTGGTATTCTTCAAATGCCCTATAAAGATGGTAAACGATTTTAGAGATTTGGTAAGATGTACGAAAGATAAAAGAACAGAGAAGTATGAAGGGCTAATTCTTAGACATATCCTTAACTTTTTATGTTGATGAGATTATCCGACATGTTTATAATGTCTTTGGATCAGAAGTGTGATGTCACATGTCAATTTTGGATTATGTTAATTCCGAAGTGATGACCCCAATGAGATCAAATTCATTAAGGCTTCAACCACCATAATCTAATAACTTTTTGTTGTTCTTTATCTAGTACCCGGTCACTATATTAAATATCAAGTATTATAAATTGAAAATTAAATATCAATTATGTTTCTATTCCTCTAGTGAATCACCGTTATCTAACCATGAAACTCTATGCGAGACGTCCATTGATTTTAGGCCGGACAGACGCGTTGGGGATTGGACTTGACAGCGGTATTGAGCCGTGAATAAAATGCGGCCATTGACCTTATAGTCATCCCTTTTTGCACATTATACTATTATAGTGTAGCTTCTGCATCGGATACCCTCATAGTAATATTACATTCATGGCTTATCTTTCTTAGCAGCTGCATCTGCATCAGCGTCTTTATCTTTCCTCCCCTGCAGAATCATGGAAATCTGGAGTCCTCTGCTGAATGCTTGGTTGAACAGCAGCCTAGTTTGGAACTCGTTCACAAACGGGAACCATGACAGTACCGCTGTCGGTGTCAAGATCACCATTCCCATTATGTATTCGTATGCTCTTCCCAACTCCTTTATCGAATCCCATAGCCCTATCCCCTTGAACACTCCCCTCCATGCTTGACCAATCTTCAAATTTTCGTTTCCAGATTCATCAACCACGGCAGTAATAGTTTAGTTTCTCGAGTTCCATTCAAGTGTTGTTAATGAAATCATAAGCACAATGCGGATGATACTTACGAGAAGAAGAGCCCAGCCGGTTGGAATGAACGCGAGGAATGAAGCAAACAGGTCTGATATCGTCAGGTTGCAGACCACGAACAATACTGTTAAGACCGATAAGAATCCTAGAAAGAGAAGTGCCTTCAGGATTCTGAATGTTAGCTGGAAATCTGTCCCGAATTTTCGTCTCCCCATTGACACCATCTGGTTTAAAAATGCAAGAAACAGAATACATATAAACTTCGGAAATGGACAAAGAAAAAATACAAGTAGTAGATAACCAAGAGAGTGGCGATCATACCTTGAAGACTAAGAGAGCGGCAATCATTACCACCCAGGAAAGTCCATAAACCTGAGGAACAGTTCAAAGCACAAGACTGTAAGTAATGGAGAATGTTATAAGCAAGAAATGGAAACAGGTTAGATGCAGAAGGATGGTGTACCAGGAGACTTTTGATGCGGTGAGATATGTCAAGATGGTAAACGATGCCGTACTGGTAGAGAAAGAAGCGGCTAGCAAGGAAGATCTCCATGAGTCGGCCCCTGAGGTTTGTGTATCTGAGATGCTCTTGTTCACCATCCCACCATGATTCCCAGCTTTTCTCCGGTGGAATTCCAATCCCACCGCGGTTCCCCATCCAACGCTTCCAGTCAGTCCAATCATCCACGGTTTTTTGCCAGTCGAAGCCAGATGGGTTGAACACGAATGGAGCAAACAACCAGGAAGAAACGAGGAACCACATGGAGAATGAGATGAACAAGAACAGATTCGAATTGCGATATGAAACCCCGTATACCTCGTATATGACCAACAGCATCATCAGCTCCAGTCCCTTAACGAAGTGGCTCCGCGAGTATAACCTGTAGTTTTCCGCAAACTTTGCATGGAACACAACAAAACCACGGCCAGTGGCACGATATTTTGAGCCACCGTGCAAAATTGTCCTACCGTAGTAATGAGATTTGGTTCCAAGCTGAAACGTGAAGAAAACTGAGGCCAATTGTAGCTGCATTATGATGAAATCACCCAAAGCAGAGCGAAATCCTTTCTCCAACCCAATTTCCATAACCATTGGCATCACTAGCAACAAGCCTAATTGAAAAACTGATTGGGTGGCCAAAGCTTGTTCAAGTGCCTTGGTTTCACGTATGATTGGATTTGTCATAATCGCCGCTTCTACTCCGCTCATAACCATGTACAAGCGTCCATACAAGAATACATACGCCGTAAGCACTGTTATCTGCACAAGTGAAGAGATCGAAAGGCAACTATGCTTATAAGGAATTAATTTGCTTCTAACCTTAATGATCTGAATTTCACAAATGATGCATAAAAGTGACAGTTCAACATACCATGCTACTGAAATAAAAACCAACTGTCGTGAAATAGAACGACAGCATTCTGTAGAAGTCAAATCGACGCCCAAGACGATAAATATCACGACTTAGAGTCTGCTCCCCATTTCCATTTGCAACCTTTGCTTCGAACTGAGATATCTGATTCATCCCCACATCACGTCCTTTACCCACTTGTATGTATTCATGGTGTGTGATATAGCCACCACGTGATGTAGAATTGAATCCTGAAGAAATTAAAATGTTTTAAATGTCACATTCAAATATGATGTTCACACACCAGCAGTCTTCACAGTTGAGGGTACTAACAATGTTAGAGAAGATATATACTCACCTGCAAATACATCCTCACTTAAGTTAATGATTTTCGAGGCTTTGCTGATGCCACCCCTTGTTATATGGAAGAGCCGGTCAAATATATCAGGATGACCATAATGGAAGCGTACCCTGTAAATTTATAAAGCACAAAGATGAATAAAATTAACAAGTCACCTGCTTCAAATTACATTCCACATAAAAATTACAACCAAAAATAGAGGTGCAGAAGATATACGCAAACGGATGTTCAAATTGCATTCAATACACCTAATCATTAATCAAAGCATTAGCCTATATTTGTTACCTCAAAGGGTTGGCCAAAATTCGTTGGCCAATGGTGACAAAGCTTGTTTCTTGGTTGGACATAAACCAGGCAAGTGATGAAACACTGCATATGGGAATTAATATAAAAACAAAGTATAAGATATATGTTAGATTCTAAAATCGGTCCAACAGGACAGTGATTCACATGGACCGATGACAGCCATAAGTCCAATCACAGGTCAGTACATTTAGTTCCACATTATTACAAGGCATGCTAACCTTCCAGTAAATATATGCTCCCTCAGGCCGAGAATTGTAGGCTTGCGTGACCCACGGCGAGGTGTTACAAACTCGTCCAGTACATTTCTCATTTTGAAGGCTTCTTCAAAGTAGTTGTCCTATGATAGAATATGGAAAGGGAGATTTTCACTTAAGAAGGTAATTTGTATGAGTTAACAATATAATAGATGACAGAATAAACAAGAAAACGTACCTGATTCATGTCTATGGATTGTAGAGCCTCTCCACGAGTGAAAATAATTGCATGGTTTTGATTTTCAGGTTTGCCTTCTCCTATTTCTGTTGGTGGCCCAGGAAGCTTTATTCTGTAAATTTCCTAATAACAAAATTACCCCAGTAAGATACGAAAATTGGGTTAAAATGTTATCCAAAATAATAAAATTAGAAAAGCATGCAGTCTTAACAACTGAAAAATAATCAAATAACACTAGAAGAGTGTGATTAGATGCCTGAAGCTACCTACAGGTAACACAAGAATGGAAAGAGCAATCCAAAATTATGAAAAAGTCCGTATTTCAGAAGAAGCAGACTACTTGGGTTAGCATCTTCGTATTGCTTAAATGAACTGAGTAGTCATGATGCTGTTCCTTGGATTTTGCGACTATGTCCACTGTAGTAGGCACCCGAGGACATCCAATTAGACGACACTATATCTCTATGAAGAAAATTTTCTCAAGGAAAAGCCAAACTTGATCCCAAGTACAATGAGTATAGTATGACATGGAAGAATCACAATTCAATGAATTCTCTCTATATACTTGACAATGGACAAGAAAAAGGCTTATCATACCTCATCCAACTTATCACCCCCTTTAACAAGCACAGAATAATAAACTTTCTGTTGTTTTCCGTTCACCGTCTCCTCTCTTTCGTCAATGTAAGCAACACGTAGTGATGGATACCTATACAATGTTCACAGTATTAGTGTTTCTATAAGCTATACACAATACAAGCAATTGCAAGTAAACTAATAGTCAACCATTTCAACTTACTTTAACATGAGATTCAGAATATTATTGTAACAGCTTCGTTCTCGGGCATCACTCGACTTCTTTTGAGCACCATAAATCTGACATGAAACCACATAAGTGAACTTGAGATCAGCTAGAGCCTGTGCACGATCACATAGAGCCTTGTCCTCATTGCTTAACTCCGTGCTGGGGAGACCATTGATAATAGCTGCAGAGGAAAAGAGGTTGATCATTAGGTTCTTTTATTTGGTAGAAAATAATGCTAGTGTCCCCCCCAGCTATTGACCGCAATAGCCGGTTTTCCCCATACACCACCAAATTTCAGAGTTCACCTTGATGTTTCACATATCTTGATAGCAGTAGAGTGCAAATGACTTGGTGAGAGCGACAGATGGACATTTACAAACTAAAACTGTTGAGAACTAATTAGATATAAAAGAGCTGTAAAAAATTACTTCAACAATGAATTCCACCCAACTAAGCTGCTCAAGCTCTTCCTAGTTCCTACATTTTTGCACATCTCGAATGGCTGATGCTTGATGTTTCACACGTCTTGATAACAGTAGAGTGCAAATGAGTTGGTGAGAGCGAGAGATGGACATTTACAAACTAAAACTGTTGAGAACTAATTAGATATAAAAGAGCTGTAAAAAATTACTTCAACAATGAATTCCACCCAACTAAGCTTCTCAAGCTCTTCCTAGTTCCTACATTTTTGCACATCTCGAATGGCTGATGCTGGTACTTTAAAAATCGAAAAGATGCTGGCTTATAAAAAATATCATAACATAAATCACTAACCATTCTCTCCTGCAAATTCAAGCAAGTACTGGAGTTCAAGAGCCCGTCTGTAGTACATCATCCCCCTAACTGAAAAAAAACACATGAAAAAGTGATTTAGCTATCAAGGTCCACCTATAGGGTTTGTCATTGTACATGAGAAACAAGTAAAACAGCATTGTTGAACCTGTTCTTGCTAGTGTCTGTGCTCTGTAGGATACCCAGTGACGAGTAAGCTCTGCCTTATCCTTTAGGGGTGAACCAGTTATCCGTTCCTCAAAATTTCTCCATTCATCTAGTAAGTAGTTCCAAGTGTGGTTTAGAATCATATGGAAGAAAAAGTACCTAGAGCAATTGGATATTCAAACTCACCGCGATATATTGTTTGAAGATAGAACAGAATTGTTATGCCATCTTCATTTTCATGATTAAGCTCTTCTTCTGAGTAAAGGACATCTTCCTTGTAATAAGGAGTCAAAACACTGACCATACATTGAAAAACTTGCATAAGGAAGCAGAAGAGAACCTTAAAACAGTTTCTAACGTAGCAACAGATAAGATCACCCAAGAAATAAACTACATAATCCAGTTGTTATCTTAACGATCACTGGGAATGAGCACATGATCAAAGTGAAAGCAAGTCTTGTGCAGTAGCATTCGTCTGAGATGACCAATTGGGTCTCTTTAAATTGAGTTGAATGCCAACAGAGAAAGACGGCCACATCATTATCAATTTTATGGAAATTTATTCTGAACAATTTGAAGATAAATAGACTGGAAACTGGCAAGCAAAATTACAAATGACCTTACAGTTTAGGCATTCTGTGAATACTAACCTAAAAGAGAGCATGTCCCTCACTTTTGGAGCTTTAGGCATGTTCATAAATAAGGAATTTGCAAAGAATGTGATACGGCGGCGGGCATCTAAGTTGGATGGCACATTTATTGCAGATTCCTTTGTTGTCAAGAGCAAGTGGAGCCTAACAACCTACATGAAGGAATGAAGACAAATAAGTAACTGTAACTCTCTGTATGTGTAAATGATAAAATAAGACTGACCGCAGATAGTACCTTCTCTCTCCAAGTTTTGTTTCGTATGAGGTCAATGTTTATCTTATCAAACCTCTGTTCCTTCTTGACAGTCTCATCATCTCCAGCGGTAAAATGAGCTCTTTCAAGGATTCTAGAACAGGAAACCAAGGGAAATATAGGTTATTAAATCTCTTACACCATGCCAATAGAGCATAATGCACAGTCACTTAACTCTAGCACTTCTGGTACTTACTCGCGACCACGAATCATAACATCCTGAACAATAATTTCTATAATGTCCTGGAGAATATTGATAATTTGAGCTCTGAACATGTCAGGATCTTCATAATTACTTAGCTGCACACATGGAAACATTAGCATCTTATTAATAGAGGAACCAATAATAAAACAAAACCAGTAACAGAAAATCACGAAAAAGGAAATACCAAGGTATGCAAAAACTTCTCCAACTTCTCACTAAGCATAGGCAACCCACTTGTTCGGAACTCGAACAAGAACTTCTGTTGTTGTATGCTCACATCAACTTCATAACAAATCTGTCTTATGACCCTATTCATGCAGTCATTAAATCAGAACACAACAGAATAAATTAATCTCTTAAAGACCTGAAAGAAGCAGAAGAAAGAATAGAAAAACAGAATACTATGCTTTTGCATCCTAGATATATTTCTCCATTGCAAAATATTTCGTATAAGATGAAAGTTCTTACATCCTGTCTGAATCATCTTGTAGAAGTCTATATATTATGTCACGTATAGTCTCATAAAACTCGACCACAGCAAACCGCATATATTCATCCATTCTCCTGAATAAGTCAACACCATTAGTTCCCTTGAAGTCTTTTGCCATGTCCAGAACAATGGGAATCTAGCATAAATCGTAAGGAATAGCGTAAATAAGGAGATCAGGACTTTTCAGCATTGAAACCCGAGAACAACAATTAGTATCCTGTACCTTGCTCGCAAGCAAAAAGGGAGGCCATTGGATGACTGATACATCATTAGAGGAAGATGGTACCAGTAGCAAATCTCTTTCACTACAGTCAGTAAACTGGAAATATTAGATAAACCCAACAATGAAGCCCTTGGCAGACAATACAAGCAGGGGATAGAAGGGTCTCAACTCATTGCTGATCAAATCCTCCAATCGCATAGAGTTAATGAACTCATTCCATACATGAGAAAAGTTAGCAATGCTTTGACTTTCAGCTGACTCGTCCTGTCACAATGTATGCTGATTTAGTCAAACACAAAATACTACCAAACAAAATGGTCCCGTTTTCCATTTTGTTCATAACATTAGGAAAACAACAAATAAATTATCAAAGATTAGATTTAGAAAGATTCTTTTGAATTGTGACTACCAAATTTTTCTGCCCTCTTGTCACCGATGATGGCACAAGACAGTTACTGAAAGCCGAAGGCACATCTTCAAATCTGGACCGCAGCATACCAAGAGTTCTTATCTGATAATATTTAGATTAACGACATAGTAATTAGGAAGATCACGATTTTGTTCGTCAATTGTAAAATAGTACTTCACATTTTATAATACGGTAGAACAAATGTTTCGACATGTCATATTGATCCTACAGGTTCCAAAATGAAAGACTGCATGAGAATAAGCACTAACCTCACCCAGATGGCTGAAGGCTCCACTAATCCCACCAAAAATAGTTGAAAATATTGCATACCAAATTTGTGCATCCATAAAATAAACCTGAGACACAAATATAAGTGATCATAACTTACAACTGCACATACACAACCTGATGGAACAATCTGTTCATAGTCATTGTTTCTTACAAGGACAATATAAACAGCTCTTAGTTTCTTATATATCACATACTCACGCATTACTTATATATTGACAAATAGTACGAAGTGAAAATTTGACATTATGCCCACTTACCAGGACAATCAGGTGCCCATATTGCAACAACAACACCAATGTTGTGTTTAGCTACAACAATTTCACAATGTGCAAATTCCATTGTTAATATCAATTGGTATGACCAGTAAAGAAACAAAACTTGTAAGAAAAGGTTCAGGGAGACAAGGATTACCGTGTGGAAAGAACTCATGCCATTGATAATTATCTATACTCATATCCATGATCAATTTAGTTGGTTCAACAAGTGGCAATATCTAGTTCAGCAAGTAGAAACAGAATAAAAGTTCAGAAAATTGAGAATGAATGTTCCAAAGTAACTACAATGGAAAGCGACAAAGCAACGACAAAAAATGTAATTTAGTTCCTCATAATCAATCAAAGCAAGCTTTGAATAGAACAGATAAGCCAAATGACTGTGCCTGCATATTATAATTTATTTTGGCCAAATACATAACATTTGTGTTTGATTGTCATTCATAAAAAAACTGTCAAAAATAACTAGCTTAAATTAAGTGGGAGAAAACGATATAAAATCATGTTGTACTTTTCGTTTAAAAAGTGATGCAGTATTCATTCTTTAAGTAATTGTAATGATCTACTCACCCAAGGAGGGGATAGTTGCAGGGATAAAAAATGGGAGCATTAAATAGGTAAATGGACTTTAAATGTCAATAGCGTATCATTCCATATGCAGTACTTGTTATCAGATGACTGGATAGGAAAATGACAAGTCATACCTCAACGTAATAGCTGAATGCTAACTTGCTTATTAGCAACAAGATCCAAAAGAGTGTATACCTGCAAGAAAGAAAATGAAAGCCAAAAAGAATCTCATTTTTTTTCATATTTTACGCGTATTTTAACTGAAAAGGAGCATGTATGCATGTGTTGAGGCGCATCCACAATAGAACAGAACTACACGAGAATGACTGGATAGGACAATATAATCATTCACTTACTTCAAAAGTGTAAACAGGTCTTCATGCATGCCTCTACCAACGTACAATTTTGGCTGCATTTCATATGGTGTCACGGGAAAATCAAGTTTAATTTCAAGAAAATTAAGAGACAGGAACGAAAACAGAAACCCAAGAGAAAAACGGATAAGGAAAACTAAACTGCAACAAAGGAAAGCCAAACAAAGAGTGTCATGCACATTCTTCACCCAGAATTTAATAAACTTGCCTGAGCCCACCACATAAGGAGAGTGATTATCCGAAAGTTTGATTTCTCCGTAGTCCTTCGAAATGGTGGAAGCACAAAAAATAGAGCGGAAAGGATGTTGGGTAGCAAATAAATAGCAACAACATAGTTATATAGAGATTGATTCTGCCAGTCACTAGCCCAGCTGCTGAAAAATCTGATAAGTCCTGTTGGGTTCTGAACAGATTTGGAATAAGCAATTGGCATAGCAATAGCCCATGCTGCTGCGAGTCCAAATTTGAGCAGGTACCGCAGTATTTGTGTGAATTTTAGGCTCCTCCAGGCGTAAAGGCTGAGAACTATATCAAGAAAAGCTGCAGAGAAAACACTAAGGAGGATGAATAAATGTTCCACAACCCGTAACCCCAAGTCCCAAGAAGAAAACTGAATGATTAGATTATAACATATTCCTCAACTCATGAGAATGTCCACTTCAGGGATAAAATGGAGATATTGTAAATCCAGATTTCACAACATATTTTCTATTGGAGCCAATATGTATACCTCGCACAAGATTGAGAACAGCAGAAGTGATAAAGATGCTCAAAACACTTCTGAAGACATCTGGGTCAAAAATGCCAGCAAGAGATCCAGAATTCCAAGCAATAATCAACATAGCCTAAAAGCACAAAGTGGAGTAGTTTATTTATCTAAAATAAGGGTATTAACATTCACAAACAAATGATCTAACCTACCTGGAAAGCCAAGATAAAGAAGATCCACATGCGGTCAAAACTTCTATACAGGTGCCAGAAAGTACGAACTTCAACAAAATTAGTTTTGGGCTTTCGTCTTCCACTGCCACCCTGGTTAGATCGCTGGGAAAAAATATAGCTTTAGACGAAAAGAAATAAGTTCCACAACACCAAAATCCTGATGATAAAGGCCAATGCTAATAATCTTAAGATAAACTGAACAGGAAAATGGAGAAAAATGATTGGCACCATGAGCACATTATAACCTGCCAATGACACTTTCAAATTAGCTCAATATCACATATTTCCAAAGTACATACTAGTCATCTATCTTAACCTGCCTATTATACACTCAGTTATCTAGCTATGTTGGCTCATTACTTTTCTGATGTTCTGAATGAGATGCTATGACATTGTGTCATTGTGTGGCAAGTGAAGTACCTCACTTGCTGGCAAAGCCTCATCTGAATGCACAAAAAAGTCAGCTTTGAGATCCATCGGCCACTTTATCCTAAGACATCTTTTTGACCTGCAAAAATAGAAAACTTTGTCCACGTGATAACCTACTGAAGAAGAAAATTTTGATCTTTTCATTCCATTTCAAGATCCTTACCAGAAATACTCATTCAGATCATCATAGTTTCTCCATTGTGAGTGGCTTGCTTTCCCACTTTTATTTCTCCTAGCTTCCTTTTTCAGATAATAGAATCACTTTACACACACAAGGGAGAATAATATGGTCATAGTCTAAAAGAACTAGTTTCAAACAAAACGCACCTTGCGGATAACCTGGTATATGGGACATATTACATTACGCAGAAAGGCTTCATCATCAGGTGCAGCTGTTTCATATTTCTCTCCACTAACAGGATGTATATTGCGAAACAATACTCCAAACACTTCATATGCCATCTTCATGTCACGAAAACAAGAAAATCATCACTACAGAACACAAGAATGTGCATATAACATTGATAATCACAAAAAAAAGGTATGATAGCTTCGTGAAGGTTAGCTCTAGGTTCGTAGATACGAAAGTCAGGTAACAAGAACTAACACAACTTAAATATTGCAGAATAATGCTAAAGTTACCAAAACAATTGGTATTATGATTATCAGAGTCAATTGAGCACTAAAATACAAAAATATTTTCAATATCAATGGTATCATCTATATCAACACCATACAATAATTTTATTCACATATGTTCTAGTCAGGTAACCAGAACTAACACAACTTAAATATTGCAGAATAATGCTAAAGTTACCAAAACAATTGGTATTATGATTATCAGAGTCAATTGAGCACTAAAATACAAAAATATTTCAATATCAATGGTATCATCTATATCAACACCATAAAATAATTTTATTCACATAAGTTTGCTACATTTGCTTTATTTTCTTGATGAAATGAAGAGCTATATGAAGTTAGCGTCGAAATGTAAGTTTGTGTGGGAATATATCAATGACTAATCTAAACTGACAAACTAGATGCACCTTAATCAGCAGTTTTTATCTTATAAATATAAAAATTCTTCTCTTCTAAAAAAATGTACACATATGTTTTCCTCAAAGACCTAAAAGTGTTCAGAAGCCATTTTGGCATCACATCCAGGAAACTTTCATGGAAGAACAGAAACATATATTCATCATAAGCAACAATGGAGATCAATGTTGAAGGGAAGCAATCAAACTCTCAGAAATGAAATACAGCTTAAATCAGTTACACACTCGCAGATGAATGTAAGTTACGTACATTGTGGAAGATATAGCAAATGCATTCTGGCATGAATCGTACATTTGAAGCTTCACCCCATATCAATAAATACAGTCCAAGGTAGATAAGTTCCAATTGTGGTTTATCGAAACCTCCTGGGAACCTAAAAGATCAAAACATACAGCAGGGGAAGTAAGAGACCACAGATGCTCTAACTTTGATTATGTCAGACAAGCTTACCTGAGATTGCTTTCAACTCGCACATAATGACACCAGGAGAGATAGTTCTTGAAAGTTTTGTCCATCAGTTGTCGAATTGTATCAGTATTTAACTACAAGAAACCTCCCATTAATATTTTTGGAAAATAAAAAATGATAAACAGACATTAATGAGACAATTTAAGTTATTCAATAGGGGTACTGTCCCAACAGTGGAAAACCTCTGTATAAGCTTCAATGCTCCGTTTCCTTGTGTCTACATTGGCCAATAGCAATATGAGGTGCTCTCTCTGATTTGCCACATTTCCTTTCTTTTAGTTCCCAACAAAAAGGCAAGAAAAACAATTTCATAAATTAGATCATGAGGAAATCTACAACTTGTAAAGTATGCTACACATAACACATATACACGCACACTATAAATGACCTTGGAGTATTAGAGAAAATAGTCAACAGAGTCATATTGGTCAAGTGTACCAATGAAAACCAAATGAGCACTCACGCATATGATTGAACACATTAAAAGCCAATTGAATTTAGTTTTTATTTGGTCCTATTATCACAGGTAGCTCCTCATGGTCGAACTCCTGAAAGTTATTTTAGGATTCTTAGCTTTGTCAACATATAAGTGGGGGAAGGAAAAAAGCAAGGAAGCAATAATGATGATGGGGTGAAGTTTTTTCTTTCCCTTCTACAACAACATAGCAAAAGCATCGTATACACTGCAGAGAGTTGGGTCTATTAAATATGAACAAAATGTTATATCAACTGCAGAATTCCTCGGTTTAATACAGTTATGCAGAAAGTCATCTCTCAACAAGTTGAATTGCTAAAAAGGTAGGTAGTCGACCAGTCGCATAAGCAATTCAGTAAATAAGTACAGGCCATGTGTTTTAGCTGAGATTGAAAAGGGTACTGACAGAAAACCCATAAAGCGCACAAAAAACTCTTTCAAGTGTAATTCAAAGTGCAGTTCACCTGGAAACCGAAAAGAGAAGAAAGCCATTCTAGTATGTCATTGACGGGTTTGACATGTCCAGTATGCACGTCATGGTTGGCACCATGAATGGAACTGATTCTGGGCATCGGAAGATTGTCTACATTGCGTACAGCATTAAATGCAGCTTTAATCTACATTTTCAATAATATAATCGTTAACCAAGTCATACAGCATGTTTTAGGCACAGACTGGAAGATACTCAACATTGCTTATCCAGATTGACCAACCTCGGGAAGTTCCATTATTGCCGGTTTTAAGCCAACAGAGTATAGTGGAAGAATGTTATAGTGCTCATATTGCTCCCTTTTCTTCTCAACGTCCTTAGCATATTTTTGTGTCTGGTGGTAGCACTCACTTTATTAGCAACATCATTTACAATGAACGCTTCAAAATGCACATGGATAATCAATTAAAAACTAACCTCTTCTTCCACTCTGGATGCAGGTACCACTGTTTTCAGCACATCATACAATACTGATGCAATCTGAAGAATTTTTGCCATCTCCTCCCTTCAAAAGTTTGGAAAGGAAACGTTCAAACAAACATGCATGCATGTGTAAACTCTAGCAGGATTATAGCTATAAAAAGCATATAGTGCTAAAAGTAAGCCATACGGTTTTTTTGTATATTGCCCGTCTCTTATATTTTCCTCATAGAACTTCTGGTAATACAATTGTATTTCCCTCGGATCAGTTCTTCCAAGACGAGGTTCTGTTTCACTTTCTTCCTACAAAAAAAACATAGATGGCAAATTATGCTTTATGACAGGCTATGAGATGAAATGTTGGTTTCTTCAAACATATCCACTGACAAATGCAAAATAATAACACAAATGCATATTACAAGGGATTAAGTGGAAACAAAATTGAAACTTATACATGTACATTGTTGAGATTTCTGTAAAAACATTTTTCCCGCATGCTCCAACATAAGAAGACTGTAATTTCACCAAATATATGCCATCAGCTCTCAAATGGAAAATTTGGACAGCTATTGGCTTGACAAATGGTTAAAGAAGGATCTTGCATCTTTCATATTTACAGCTGGTGAGTCCTAAACTTAAATATCTACAGAGTGACTAAAGAAAATATAAGCAAGACCAACTATGAAGCCTCACACACTCACTTTGATAGCCTACAATCACAGTAAAATTGGTAGCCTTCAACTAACTTAATCCAATGACAATTCAAAATAAAAGGCTTTATTCATCGAAAAAAAGGCGTTTGCTTCATACAGTAGTAACATCGATAGCCGTCAATCAGAACCTCACGAAGAATTGACACCGAGATGTGAACAAGAGAAGGATTCCCTCACATATAGATGGCCAGTTTCGCAAAGGCACAAACACCATTCAATAGTTGGAACCAGTACTGAATCCCGTATAAAAAATATTATATTGCTGAAACTGATTCAACTAAAAAGTGAAGAAATTCATACTACAAAAACAGAAGTTGAAGAAAAAAAATTGTCCGAATAGCATACTTCAGCAAGTAAACAGCAGAATATAACTTGAATTAAAACATTACCCTCTCAAGTCTATGAAGCAAATAAGTCTTGAACTGGCGGACACCACGTCCACTTGATGTTGGATCCATCTTATGAGCTTTCTCAAATGCATGGAACCGACCTAATTGACAGAATAGAGCATAAATTTCAAATTATACTAGGAACAGGTCTAACTTCTCCATTGCCCAAACCATTGTGGAATAGATTAACAGCAATGATTACTGATTAAACAAGGCAATGATGAAGTCCACAATCAAGTAGCTCGAGGGGGGGTCATATTAAGCTAAGATGCATGGAATCAAACACTTTGTAGTTTGTACTAAAAAGGGAAAGGATCAATGGCAGTCAATGTTTGAAACTTAATATATGAAAGCAGTAGTTCCATTAGTAAAAAACTACCCCTACCCCCAAAAAAGAAAAAACAAATCACATGATGTGATTCAACGCTCTTTGCTATTTGGTATGAAATCAAGAAGTCCACGGCAACTAAATATTACTAATTTCGTGCAATAGTATGCAGAAAATACGAGGTCAGCGTATTCTTGAATTGGACACAGAAGTTGAGTTCCGTATGATTCTTTACCCATTGCATCTTAGCAGTTATGGATGACACATTTCAAGGAATGAATTGGCTACTCCTGATCCTATTAATTTTTACTACTGATCATCATCATCACCATCTAAAAGCTTTTCCGCAAGTGTCATAAAGTAGCTTTTCTAACGAATTGACATACAAGAGCCGAAACAAGCAACTAATCAGAAGTCAAGGAGGAAGCAGGGGGACAACTGAGGGAAAGGAATACTCACATAGATAGGCAACTCTAGGATTATCATCCTGAATCTCGTTAGCAACACGGAGAATCGGAGCAATAGAAGCCAAAGAAGACGGAACCACCTCACTGTCGATAACCGGAGCGTCTCCGTCGCGCAAGTCCACCATCATGGTCGAAGTGCGGGATAGCGACCTAGGGAGGTCACTCTTAGTCCCGCTGGTGCTCGCCATTTCAAATTCACGCCGTCAGTAATCACCACAATCCTCAACAACGACGAGAACAACAAGAATTGATATCTAGCGCGTCCGAATGAGAAAATTGAAAGCGACAGTAGCAGCAAAAGCAGTACAGAGCATAGCGAGGCGATAAAGAGGAGGAGGAAGTGGTCAAAAAGAATATAAAAGAGAGCAGAAGACGAGGAATCCATGTGAGAAGGAGGAGATATGCTTTGATTGAAGAGTGGGGACTACTCAGGTGGCAAGAAAGGAATGCCAGAGAGTGATTGAATTAGAGAGACGAAGCGAGAGTGAGTGCTTTTGCTTTGCTGCTGCTGCTTTTGCTTCCTCTCTTTCGGATTAAACAAAGCAATTTTCCAGAGGGAAACAAACAATAAACAGTATCTGGATCGGAGAGAGTCTATGAATATGAATTTGGAGAAGCTTTTGGTTGCTTTTTTGGTAGTGGTGGTGGTGGAGTTAGGTTAAAGACTGCTTTTTGTCTTTATGAATTTCTTGGGAGATAAGAGAGATGACGCTCTTTACTTCGGGGAGGAGTTTTTTCTGGATTGCGCGCCAACTATTTGGTTTCTGTGGTTATATATGGTGTCAAGAGCCCGGCCCGAATTGCTAATTGGGCCGATATAAATTATATTTTGTTGGATCAGTTGATTCATATTAAAACATAGTTTCGGAAGGGTCGCGAAGCCCACAGGGCCCACAGCAGCTTTTGCCGGCTCGCGGGTAAATTACACCGGGAAGTACCACCTAACTAATTTTCTTGACTCGGATACCACTTAACTCAAATTTTCTTGGGTCGGGGTACCACCTAACTAATTTTCTTGGCTCGGATACCACATATTGCTCTTCACGATGTTTGCCTTTGTTGAGTGTACTCACGATCTAATGACTGGAGAACTCTAGCCAGTATGTAGTCCATTAAAACAAGCTCTTCAAGTTCAGCGACAAAGTCGTGACGTTTGTAAAGATGGCTGGTGGGAAGGCGTCATCAAGGAGGAGCTCGCCCCCGGGAAGTTCGTTGTCTTCTTCCGAAGCTCCAAGGAGCATATCGTATTTGGGGAGAAGGAATTGAGGATGTAGTGATATCCGAGCCAAGAAAATTAGTTAAATGACTTCTACTGAAACTAATGAATAATTCGGTGGTACTCGGTACCATTTACCTCTCAGCATGTTAGTAATAAAATTATGCCCGAGTGATCATCTACTTGACACAAAAAAAAGTGTCATTATGTGACCACTTTTTTTTTTTTTTTGGAACCCAGGTGCTACTGCACCTTAACTTTCATTCATAATCAAACGAGTTTCAGAAACACCAAGCTGGTCGTAAAGCAACCAAGAAGAAAGAACAGGATCGGAAAGCTCGATACAGTGGAAACCAATAGGACAAGAATGACCTCTATTAGCGAGATGGTCAGCAACGTGATTACTCTCACGAAAGACATGCCGGATATGAACCTCCCATTCGCGGCGGAGGAGATCTCGAGCGCGCTGGATAGTGGTGGCATGAAGATGATCCGTACGGTCATCAGACTGAAGAAGAAGAACCGCACACTGCGAATCAATCAGGAGCTGGACTTTATGATAGCCCCTGTCCCAAGCTAGCTGCAAACCTGACACGGCACCCCTCCACTCGGCCCTAGTAATCGAGCAGATACCAAGGTTCTCAGAGAACGCTGCTAAGCAGTGTCCCTGGTAATCCGGATCAGGCCTCCTGCTGCTGCCTGACCGGACTCAGTAATGACGGAGCCGTCGGAGTTGAGAGTAACCCACTCTGGAGGTGCCGGCTACATGAGATATTATGTGACCACTTTAAACTTCAAAGTGAAAGCTAGTTTTCATTTTTCACAGTAAGTGAAAGTACGAGCGCCACCAACTGGAATTGTAATTTTGTATTATTTTTTTCTTCCTCTTTCTTTTTATTACTTTTTTAATTATTTCTAAAATGATTTTGTTTGTTGTTTCTTTTATCCAATACGTAAGACCTTTGGAATTGCTTGATTGGCGTCTTATAAAAAACAATGATTAATTAATAATTATTATTGATAATAAAGTGAAGAAAAATAGCCGTTTGAAGGTGGGTATTGACAATATCAAACAAACGGAAACAGAATGATACATAGAATAATAATGCAGTCCCTAATACAATGCAGCTGTTTTATCTTCGTGTCCGTTGCACAACGGAACGCAACTCTTTCGTCAACGTAACATATGGCATTTTTGTATACTCAAGTGTATAGTCAATAGTGTACGTTGAAAGTTGTCGTTGGAAATGTTAGTTACTGTGAGTACAACTCAAAACAACAATCCAAAACAAAGAAGTTGGAAAGGAAGATGATAGAAATGGAAAGCAAACGGGCTGCGATCGTGGATATCGATCCACTGTCTTTGAAGTAATTTCCCGTCTTTCTACAGAATCCGAAGAAGGGAAAGCTCCCCAAGATAATCACAGCAATTTAGACTACAGACTTAAAGAGAAGAGGAAGGGAAATTGATCTATGTTTTCTCAGAGCTTGCAGCCTGCAATTTATAGAGGTTTTCAGTTAACAGAGCTCCTGCAAACTAGGAGAAGATTATTCTCTTAATCTCCACTACGGTTTTGATCATCTCATGGTTGAGGAAGTGTGGGAGTGAAATCAGGGATTTTCAGTTAAATCTCATCATCTTCCATTCCCTATTCTAACAGTCTTCACGTCTGACGAATGGGCCTCAAAGTGGGTTGACTCGCAATTCTTTGAAGCCAACGACAGCGTATTGTTTAGACTCGCTTGAACCACAATACTCAACCATCAAACCGGGTCGGTTTAACTTTGCATTTCCAACAGGAAACACAAGTAACATCAATTCATAAATTCGTCACGTACTCGATCGGCAATTGGCAAATACCAAATTGGCTTATACCTGCTGACGGACTAACACATTCATCGTGATGTACGAGTTTTTATTTGGGATTAGCAAAGTGTTATTAGTTTTTTTTTCCCGAGAAAATTTGAGGAGAAGAAACTATAAATCGCATAAAAACATGTGAATAACGACTAACCATAAATGATATTACTCGTGTGTTATTCATAAATAACATGTGAATAACAACTAACCATAAATGGTGTTATACTAATGTGTTATTATTATATTATTATTTTAGATAACTGTGATGTGTGACTCAATTGCCACGTCAGCATTGGACGAGAAATTTGGGTAGAATTAGATGAAAATGCTGTTTTGAAATTGTCTGGAACGTTTGTGACTCAAATAAAATTATTGGAAGAGTTTACCGTTAAGTACGGAAAATGTTAACGCCTTAATATTTATTTGTTTAACCTTTTTTTTTCAAAGGCAGCTCCTTGCGGAGATACGGAGACAGCACGCACAAACAAAAAAGAAGAAGAACATCAAGTCCCAACCTGAGAAGTCATGTCTACCTCCATGACCCTCGGGAGGTTAGCCAGGGTCATGCGAGCCACGTAATGGGCGGCCCTGTTACCTGATCGGCGGACCGTCATAAAACGCCAAGATGGAGCTCCCCTCCACATCTGAAGAATCTCCTCAATGATTGCTCATGCAATGTAAATTTTTCCACGCACGTAGCTAATTTATTTATTAAAATAAATGATTAATAAATTTTATAAGATTTTGTTTCTTAGATTTGATAAATTTTTATAAGATTTCATCAATATTTTTCGTACTTATAATTATAACTTAGTAGTTCATGTAAAATGAAAGCATACATTAATGTAGTAATTTTATGTATCCGAAGTGACATATACAATGATGAAGTTTTTTTTTTTACTGAAAAACTCATTGTATTCGTCGCTAGAGCGGAAAGAAAGATACAGCGTTACATTACATCTGTAGAAGGTAAACTAGTGACCCACACTTCTTGTCCTGTATCATTTGCTGCCGCTTTTGCCACTTTATCTGTCAGGTGGTTGTGGGTTCTGGGGGTGAAGGAGACTCTGATCTGGCGGTTCTCAGCTAATATTCTGGTCATGATGTGGATCCAGGCTGCACATTGCCAAGGCCAAGAGGGAGGGGGCCTCCGGAGTGCATCAACCAGGTCAAGGCAGTCAGTCTTCACAACCGTCTCTTCACCGAAGCACTAGCAGTCCTGATACCCAAGAGCAATGCTTTAGCCTCTGCAACAATCTGCGACGAACATATGAGGGTGCCCGCATAACCGGCGACAACAGCTCCATGGGAATCCTTACTAACGATCTCATATCCCGCCCTCAGGAGGTTATGTGTGAAGGCTCCATCACAAAAGATTCCCTACAACTAGCAGGCGGTGGAGGCGGTTGAGGCTGGATCGGGGAAGTGTTGTGATGCGTCTGGTTCTGCGCATGCTCCCATTCCGTCTTGAGGCGGAGTGAGAGCAAAATTGTAGTATCACATATGGGGGACTTATCATTGAAACACTTGTCATTTCTCACTCTCCAAATACACCAAAGAAGAGCCACACACAGGAGAGTGTCAAAGTCTGGACTGTCCTGTCTAGCCTTGATCCAATGGATAACATCCATACCCGGCGGGGGGAGAGGGAGACCAGGAAACGCTCTCTCCCAAGTCCTACTAGCATGTGTACACAGGAAAAGACAGTGAGTTATGTTTTCCTCTTGAAGCCCACACGGGGGGCAGAGCGGCGACTCGGCACACTTCCTAATCCACAGATTTTTCCTCGTAGCTAGCGCATTTTGGGTACTTCTCCAGAGGAAAAAACGGAACTTTGGGGGGCATTTGATGTTCCAAAACTTTTTCCAGATCGGATCCTCAGAGAGGTACCTATCATTCTGGATCTCTACTCTCTCCTGGATCCTGCTACAGTGGTACGCTGATTTCACCGAGAACTTTCCTTCCTTGGAAAAGTGCCAAACCCATTGGTCTTCAGCATCTGGGGGGCTAATTGGAATTTTGGCGATCGCTCTGGCATCCTCCATGGCAAAAGAGGCCCTCAGCTTAGTAGGGTCCCACTGGTTGTAGCTCGCATTCATCCAGAGCGTCGGCTTCGCCTCTAAAGCATTCTCACGTGGTTGGGGTTTGAAGCCCTCAAGGGAGGGTACCCAGGGGTCAGTGAACGCATTAATAGTTTGGCCATTGAAGAGGTTCTTTCGAGCTCCAATTTGGAGAGTCACTCTGGCATCACAAATGCTAGCCCAAATCCAAGATGCCTTACTACCCTTACCAGCGTTGAGGAAAGTAGTGTTCGGAAAGTAAAGCCCTTTGAGGAGTCTTGCCCATAGTCTGTCTGGCTCTTGAAGGAGTCTCCATCCCTGTTTCGCTAGGAGGGCTAAGTTGAAGGACCTAAACTCCTTGAAGCCTAGCCCCCCACACTTTTTGGTTCACAAAGGACCTCTCCACTTCTCCAGTGAATGGTCTTTGAGTTCGAGTTTCCCCCCAAAAGAAGGCCCTTAATCTCGCGTTCATTCTGTTCGTCACTTTCTTTGTGAGGAGGAAACATGACATAATATAAGTGGGGATGGCTTGGAAAACGGCTTTAAGCATTGTCTCTTTGCCCGCATGGGACAAGAGATGAGACTTCCAAGATTGACAGAGATTGTCCATACGAGCGAGAATGTTGGCTACCATATCTTGTTTAGACCTACCCCATTCAGAGGGGATTCCCAAGTACTTCCCAAAATCCGGGTTCCTGTCAAAACCGAGCCTATCTTTGATGAGGTGTTGCAGGGCCATTGGGGTGTTGCGGCTGAAGGTGACAGAGGATTTTTGGAAATTAATCTCCTGGCATGTGAGCTGCCCATACGTCGTCATAGTTTTCGATATTTCAATAGCTTCGGCAACAGAGGCATCCCCGAAAAGGATGGTGTCATCCGCAAAGAGAATATGGGTGAGCGTAGGGCACTTCGAGTTTAGCTTGAGTCCCTTGAGCTTCCCATTGTCAACACCCTTCTGGATGAGGTGAGAGAGGGAGTTGGTCATCAGAATGAAGAGGAAAGGGGAGATAGGGTCCCCTTGCCTGATTCCCCTGGACGAGGACAAACTAATCTGTCGGGCTACCATTGAAAATGATGGAGAACTTCACCGTACGAATACAAGCCCTGATCCACTTACACCAGGTCTCCCCAAAACCAAGGGCTAGGATGATTCTGTCCAGACAGTCCCAATCAACAAGATCGTATGCCTTCTTCATGTCAATCTTCAGCATCATATCCCACTTACCCCCTCTCTTCGGTCGATTCTTGAAATTATGTAGGACCTCGTGGACTATAATGATGTTGTCTTGGATGGCCCTATCCCCGTAAAGGCCGATTGCAGCTCCGAAACAAGTTGCACATGTGTGATCAGATGAGCTGCCAATTGTAAAATGAAATCATATAGATTAGATAGCAGTTCCTAAAGATCCGCACCTAACAACTGAAATGTTAGGTATATGTTCTACCAACGACAACAACGCAACTTCCCATTTAACTTATATATATTAAAACGTAATTATTAAATAGTAATATTATTATATATATTATATATATATATATATATATATTTTCATAAAAAGTTTTGTCGGGAAACAATCCAGATAGCAAAAGACATTAAGAAGACTAAAGGTTCACCATGGGGACAGGATAAACAAGTTTAGTGGAAGATAATCGAGAACCAAGCGGGCCCATAATGACGACTCTATTACCAGAACGTCTAACAAGGCAAAGACGCAGAGAAGGGACTTGACGTTGAAACAACATAATCTCATCAATTATGACCCCACAATAAGTAGCCCAAATACGAAATGCGGAGAGATATGAGAATACTAAATCAATATCTCCTTTAATATTCACCTGCAAAACATTGTAACTGTGACACCACAAACAATCATCTCGCAAACCAAAAGTTTCTTCTATCATAGTTAATAACTTAGGGGTCGTTTGGTTGGATGATATCTACATATCATGATATATGTGATATTGGGCTAATGGGGTTGATGACATTATAATTGTGAAGGTTGAGTGAGAATAGAATTGTCCAAAAACTGTGATTATCAATATCACTCTGAAGATATTCACCTCCCCACATGAATATCTGTTGAGTGATATTGATATCACTTTTGGCCCTATATATCATGATATTCAGGACAGAAAAAACGATGATATCTTGAATATCATGATATCTGCAGTTATCAATATCAATATCACTGCAACCAAACAACCTCTTAATTAATATGATAATTATCTATATGTGTTGGCGCATAAAATACTTTACGCCAATCACGTTCACTTCTTTCTATACAGTATAATATAATAATATTATGCAATATACAGTCAGACAGACAATTCGTAAGACTTTTAATTTCTCCATCTCTAATTCCATTTGTCATTACAAATTCCCCAACACGAACTTATATAATATAATACCATATAAAATTCAACCACAGCATAATTTAAATCAATATTTATTTAATTAACATCTTAAAGAATCAATAATCCGAAGGCCGGAAAGCTAGACAGCCAGGGCCAGAGCAACGACATCATCATCTTCCTTTATTAACCTGCTTGCCAGCTGCATTCCCATAAGTATTCACGAACCCTAAAGTAATAACGATAACCTTCTCCTAATCTCCCACCACCCCTATTTATAATCTCTGTTTTTTTCTTCACTCCAAAGCTCTCAGAGGCAAAACATCAAACACCTTCCGTGCACTCCAACAGACAGGGGATCGAAATGGCTACCGATTCAGCGGCGGGAATCATGACTTGGTCCCTCAGGAAGTCGTTTAAGAAGAGTAAGAAATTGGAGGCGAAGAAAGAGGAAGAGGAGGAAGGGGCGGCGGCGCTTTCGGGATGGCTGCCGCGGTCTTGGACGTTGAGGAGGAGATGGTGGAGGTCTTCGTCGCTGAGAAAGCTGAGGATCGCCGAGTTTCAGATTTTTCAGCTTATTCATAGGAAGATAATTGACAAATTCGTGTTTAGGGTTATGTATGTGGCGGAGGCCGTCGTCCTCGTCTCTACACTCTGCTTCTTCTACGTCGTCTGCGGCGGCCGGCTGTAGACGGCTCTGGCTCGGCTCTGTGGTCCTCGGTTTCGTCGTTCGCTGGCCCGGATTTCTTTTTGTTTGTTTCGGTATTTTCTACTTTTTGTTGGCGGTTGCGTATATTCCTTTTTCCCTCTTTTTTTTTTTGGTATTTTACATACGAAATTACAACGATTTTATTTATTCTTTACCGTATAAAATGATAATAATCGGGCCATTGGCTGATTGTTGTTCAAATTTTAAATTTTTTTGGGAAAATGGTCATTTGCCCCCTGTACTTTGCCAAGTTAACAAATGACCCCCTGTACTATTAATTGCTCATTTCTCCCCCTCCTACTTTGCCAAGTTAACATATAGCCCCTTCAGTTATGTTTTCCGTCATTATTCCGTTAAACTGTGCCAAGGAAGCCCGCCACGTCAGCACACTTATCCACGTGTTTGATGACTCATATTACAATAAATTTTAATTTTTTATGTTTTAATTTAATAAGTTTCCCTAATAATGATGTGGTCAGACTTTATCCCTTCCCCATACTACTTTTTTATCTCACAGCCCCCAAAACTGCAGAGCATTCATAGCTTGTCGTACTTTTCAATTAGTTTGAGTCACCCGTCGACGGCGTCCGTTCAATCTCGTCGACGGTCATCTGAATTCGAAAAACGATTCATATTTGCCTCCAATTGGTCTTGTAATTGCCTCCAAAGGGTCCTGTATTTTCCAGTTGATGTCCTTGCTGCAATTGGTCCTGTAAAGACTCTGGCTTTGACACCAATTGGTCCTGTATTTGCCTCCAACATTCTGCATTTGCTACTGAATTCGAAACAAATATGAATAACAGAATATCGAACCCTTCTATCAATTGAAACTTCTCTAAGACCAGTAGCTAAGGATGAAGAATCATTCCTTATACATAAACAACATCATTACAACTATCTGTTTATCGTAAAGAACATCAGAACAACTATCTGATCAATATAAACACTTGGAAGAAAATTAACTGAAATAAATTGGCAGACAGCCCAAACAGTATAATACTTGCTAAACTAGCTGCTTAAATCATCAATAATTCGGCATACTCATCAACACGTCAAGAAGATCACTTGAACTGCATACCTGATGTCGTCAAATTCGTGATGTCATGGATAAGGTTGATTATTGACCTAGAACCCTGTCGTGGAAGCATATCCTTTTACCTAGTTCACTGATGCCGATGATAAGCAAAACAAACAAGGATCATTACAACATTACGATTAAAAATTAGGGTTTTGGGTGGGGGACTAACTATTTGAAGCGACAAACTGAAAGAGTATATATGGAAGAAGCTCGGTGAAAGATGGAAGCGATACTCACGGTTGACTGAATCTCGGCGGAAAGGAGAGTGTCGAGATGAAGTCCAGAAAAATATATTTGCACGGAAGATGCCAAATGTTCAGAAGTGTGGAAGATCTGGGAAATGCAAGGTTCAATGGAAGACTTGACTCTTCAAGATTGGAAGAGGACGGGGTTACCGTCAGCGCCCAGATGATCGTCAATGGAAGAATAGACTAACTCTGTAAGATTGGAAGACGTCGCCGACCAGATGACCGACGACGACATTGAACGGACGCCGAAGCTCTGCAGTTTTGGGGGCTATGAGATAAGAAAGTAGTATGGGGAAGGGATAAAGTCTGACTCTTATTAAATTAAAACATAAAAAATTAAAATTTATTGTAATATGAGTCATCAAACACGTGGATAAGTGTGCTGACGTGGCGGGCTTCCTTGGCACAGTTTAACGGAATAATGACGGAAAACATAACTGAAGGGGCTATATGTTAACTTGGCAAAGTAGGAGGGGGAGAGAAATGAGCAATTAATAGTACAGGGGTCATTTGTTAACTTGGCAAAGTACAGGGGGCAAATGACCATTTTCCTTTTTTTTTATAGAGAGGATATTGATATTAATCAATGAGAACAGTTGCTTACAGCTCATACAAGGAAAAGGGTATGAGGAAGACAACCCGAGAAAAACCACAAAAAAGCGAACTAAAATCGCAATCCAAACTTAGAAGAATGAATTCAGCCAACCCGGGAGAAGGAGGTTATCTCGACTGATTCTAGCTACTCTGTCCACTTGTTGGACGAAGTGTCGGTTGCAGTGTTTTATCTCGGATAAAATGCAGCCCATGCCCTCATAGTGTTACCAAAATGCACGATATGTCATCATAGTTAAGATTCTGCATCGCGTGCTATTATAGTAACTTTTAGGTACATCGCGTGCTATTATAATAACTTTTATGTGCATTTACCGAATTTTGCAGGTTTTTCAAATTCTAGCAGGTAATAAGTTGATGATGTGGCTATAAGAAAATGTAATAAGGATATTTATTGT
Organism: Linum lewisii; assembly: GCA_034768395.1. NCBI lineage: Eukaryota > Viridiplantae > Streptophyta > Magnoliopsida > Malpighiales > Linaceae > Linum > Linum lewisii. Next base: position 59,589,049 of record CM068302.1, on the reverse strand, counting down.
AATATTTTAATTTTTTTCAGGTGATAATTATTATTGTAAAATACTTTAATATGTTAAATAAGAATTTGAATGTAAATAAAATTATTTAATTTTTTTTCCAGGTGATAATTATTTTTGTAAAATATTTTAATATGTTAAATAATACTTTTTGGATAAAATTCAAGTTGAGAGTGGAGTTACGAGAACAACCATATTCTTATATTTGCGAAAAATCGTTCAGATCTCGCATATGAGATGTTAAATGTTAATCCCAACCTATTTAAATTCAATCAACAACTGAAACACTTCAAAATAAGAAATCGCAATCCATAAAAAACATCGATATTTAGAACAGGCCGAACACGATTTATCATCCCATTTCGGTCGATTTAAGAAAAGGAGAAAGAACCGATACGTCTAGAAATCGTGATGTCTTTCTATGTGATGAAAAAGCAGATATCAAGGAACTTCTATCAAATGGTTTCACGGGATTCAACTAAGTGTCTTGATCGTCATAGAAAGATTTTGTGGGAAATTTAACATATTAAGTATTTTACAAAAGTAATTATCACGTGAAAAAAATAAATGTTAAAATAAATAATATTATTTACATTCAAATTCTTATTTAACATATTAAAGTATTTTACAATAATAATTATCTCCTGGGAAAATTAAAATGTTACAATAAATATCATTATTACATTTTTTTACAGCCACGTCATCAACTTCTAACCTGCTAGAATTTGAAAAACCTGCAAAATTCGGTAAATGCACATAAAAGTTACTATAATGGCACGCGATGCACCTAAAAGTTACTATAATGGCACGCGATGCAGAATCTTAACTATGATGGCATATCGTGCATTTTGGTAATACTATGAGGGCATGAGCCGCATTTTATCCGTTTTATCTCTATCCAAGGGGCTGCGAGAAGAGAGTTTGTTATTTTTGCCAAGATTGCATCACAATCCCAAGGCCAATGATCGTGAGTAACCTTCAAGGCATCAACCACCACTTGACAATCGGAGAAGATGATAGTTGGATAGGGATACAACATAGCAAGTTTGGCAGCGTGATAAAGAGCTGTAGCTTCGGCACAGTTTGAGGTTCTGCACAAAAGAGAACCGGTCTTACCTTCAATCACCTTACCATCTGTGCTAAACAAGACTGCACAATATCCCGCCTTCAGGGAGGTTCCTTTAAAGGAGCCGTCACACAGCAGTCTTCTGTAAGCACTGCTCGGCGGTTGGTTGCAGGATTGATGGTTATGCTGGCTGGTTCTCGGAAGAAATTTATTAGCAAGTAAACTCAGCAAATCAGAAAGGCATCCTTCGTAGTTTTTCTTTAGGTCGTAAAGAGAAGGTATGGAGCCTTTGAAAACCATCTCATTTCTGCCTTTCCAAATAGTCCACAAACATGCAGCAACCCGGAGAGGAACCTGTTGATCTGCAAAGTGTAGAGCGAGGAACCATGGGAATTGGAATTTTCTAGCACAATTTTAAAAAATATGTACCGTCAGTAGCCAAATGTGTAAATAAGTCCAAAAATAACACAATCTGACAGGCAGCCAGCTATGCGCCAACCAGGTAGCGATGCGCCACCCAGCCAGCGCATCGCTGGCTGCCTTCTCAAAATTGTGTCGTTGCAGCGCTGCGCCATCTGGCAACAGAGCCGTTAGAAAGGAGCCGTTACTTAACGGTAACCTTGTTTCCAGGCAGCGCTGCGCTGGCTGGCTGGCGCATTGCTGCCTGGAAACAAGGTTACCGTTTTTTACAGCTTGTATAAATACCCCCTACCCCCATACTATCTTCACACCTCCTCTCATACTCTCTCAATTCCAGTTCTCTCAAAGGTATTTTTGTTAGTTTGTGTTAGTCATAATTTTCTAATTATGCTTATTGTACGCTAATGACGTCTTTTTTTGTAGGCTAGTAGCAATTGTCCGTCAAGGAAATTTCGTTTGAAGAAGGCATAAACCCTCCCTCAAAAGGTATCGTGCTGTCAATTATATCCATATGAATTGTGTTTTACGATTTTATATGTACTTAACTTTGCTTGTAGATATTAAATTGTAGATGGATTACATGTTTGGAGAGGTGCCGGTTGGGGTACGAAGTGGTAGTCCCGAGGACCCTTCGATTTTATGGGGTGATGCTGACCGACATCGAGCGTCGGGAATTTTCGAAGCTCAGGTTAGTACATTTGAAATGTTATTTATAATTTAATGTTATTTATATTTACATGTTATTTATATTTACAAGGTATTTATGTTTGAATGTTAATTTTATTTTAATAATATTCATATTTTAATTACTTATATTGTAATATTAGGATCAAATTTGAATATTAATAGTAGTAGCCAATATTCGGATCATAAATTAACTACTAGTTGACTACTAATATTAATTAGTAGCGAACATTAGTTACCTTCAAAATTAACTAATAATAGTAGTTAGTAGCGAATATTAGTTACCTAAAAAATTACATAGTAATTACTAATACTAATTGACCACTAATGATAATTAGTAGTACCAAATATTAGTAAATTATAAACTTAGATTTTAATCACTAAAACTAATTGACTACTAATGGAGATTATAAGTAGTAAATATTTTTTTTTGAAGGGAATGTCAAGCTCGTATTATTAATGAGTAGTGTCGGTGCACACAAAAGAAAGTGCACCCTCGAGCCACAAAGGAGGTACATAACCTATACAAGACGATGCTAAGGAGAATGATCGACGAGCAAGCTCATGTGCGACCAAATTCCTGTCTCTCCTAACAAAAACAACATCAAAAGTGGGGTTCTCTTGTAAAAGGCGACGACATTTGGAAATGATAGTACCAAACTCGGTCATACTGACCGCCTGCCCCCTCACTGCAAGTGCCACTAGTTGCGAGTCGACCTCGAAAGTGACCCGATTCAGATTACAGCTCTTGGCCCACTGCAGCGCCTCTAGGAGACTCCACGCCTCACCTTCTTTCACCTCTGGTTGGCCTCTCTCCCAACCCGTACGATACACCAGGCAAGAGCCAGCATCATCCCGAATGATTGCTCCCCAACCCCACTTGCGCTCGTTGACCCGAAAGCTAGCATCGACGTTGCATTTTAGAGTTCCGGACGGCGGCGGGTGCCACTTCCTGCAACTAGACATCACTGATTCAACGATCCGAGAGTGGCCCCGGTTGCCCGCACGTGCAGCTTTCCATTCCTCAATAATTGCGGTACCACCTTCGACAATAAGTCTTGGCGTACGCGCCTCGCCCTTCCAGACTCTCTGATTCCTCTCATACCAAAGGCTCCAAATCACCGTAGCCCATGTCTCAATACTTTGTGAGTCCCAGGTTCGAAGAACTGCATCTAATAATTGCGCGAATTCCGTATGAGCTGCAAGGAGCGGACTAACCTTCTCCCACAGCTGCACCTGTCTCCAGCAGTCCTCCGCCGTTGCACAGTTACCGAAAGTGTGCATCGCAACTTCCTCGCCGGTATCACATAAACCACACGTCACAGGCACATCAATCCTCCTTCTTCGAGGGCTGTTCGGAGTGGTAAAACCCTCGGCCAACTCTCCACATAAAATGCAAGACCTTGGGAGGCAGAGAAGCTTTCCACAGTTTGCTCCAAGCACCTGGTTGGTTGAGGTGCTCCCTTTGGTAAACACGCTCCATCATGGTTTTATATGCCGACTTCACCGAATATAACCCGTCCTCGCCAAAATGCCAAATCCTCCTGTCTTCCTCTTCCAGACCTGCAGGTATTATTCGTTGAATTGCTTCAACATCGGCTGGGCAAAATAATTCCTCCAACAGTTCCTCATCCCAAGCCGATGTGCCCGGGATCCACAAATCAGCAACTTTAAGGTTTTCGAGTCCCGGAATCGTCGGCGATTCCACAAGGCACCGATTATCCTCCTTCAACCATGGGTCAGTCCAAACATTGATGCTACGACCATTTCCAACCCGCCATCGGTAACCACGACGGAGCAAACTCTGAGTGGTCAGAATGCTATGCCATGCAAAACTCGGGTTACTTTTCAAAGTAGCCGATAAGAAATCCACCTTAGGAAAATATTTGGCTTTGAAGATCCTTGTGACAAGTGCATCCTGATCCGTTATGAGCTTCCATCCCTGCTTACCGACCATGGCCATATTAAACGCATGTAGATCCTTAAACCCCATACCACCTTCTGTCTTCTTAACACACAGTCTTTCCCACCTCATCCAAGCTATACCTCGATCACCATTAGAATTATCACCCCACCAGAAAGAGTTAATCATACGTTCAATCTCTGTGGCGAGAGTAACGGGGAGCATGAAAACATTCATACTATAAATAGGTATAGCTTGTAACACTGACTTCACCAACACCTCTTTACCTCCTTTAGACAGCATACGCCCCTTCCACTTTTGTATACGCTCCCAAATTCTTTCCTTAATAAACATGAAGGTATCCCTCTTACGTCTCCCCACAAAAGAAGGCATACCTAAATACTTCCCTCGGTCGAACGGTTCTGACACCCCAAGGATTGCCTTCACGCCATCTTGCAACATAGTGTGTGTACTCTTGCTAAAGAATATTCCAGACTTAGCGAAATTAATAAGTTGGCCCGAAGCTTGACCATAGATCCGAAAAATTTCCTTAACACGGCGTGCTTCTTCGATTTCCGCACGAAAGAAGAATAAGCTATCATCAGCAAAGAGGAGATGTGTTACCGACGGCGCCCGGTTACATACCCTTACCCCATGCAAGCGGTCATTCTCCACCTCCTTCCGAACCAAAGCCGAGAGACCTTCTGCACAAATGAGGAACAAGAAGGGCGACAAGGGGCAGCCTTATCTCAGGCCCCTTCCTGGCAAAAAAGTTTCTGACTTGGAAGAGTTAATAAGCACTGAATATTCAACCGACTGGACACTGAGGAGCACCAGATCGATCCAGCCTCTATCGAAGCCCATCTTAACCATAACTTCCTCCAAATATTTCCACTCGACCCGATCATATGCCTTTGAAATGTCTACTTTAAGAGCCACCTCGCCATTTTTAGCTGTCCTGCGAATATTCATTGCATGCAAGGTTTCAAAGGCAATCAAGACATTATCCACAATTGATCTACCTTTGATAAAGGCTGATTGTTCCTCCGGAATGATATCTGACATGATGCACCTCATCCGATTTGCCAGCACTTTCGCTACTATGCGATACCGAACGTTACACAGAGAAATAGGTCGGAGGTCGCTCATCCTGATGCATTCTCTTTCTTAGGCAGCAACACAGTGTTTGTTGCGCGAGCTTCGACCGGAATGTGTTTGTTTGCAAGCCAACTTCTGCAATCATTAATCACATCGGACCCAACAACATCCCAAAAACGCTGATAGAATGCTGGGTTAAACCCATCGAGCCCCGGTGCTTTGTCCGGATGCATTGAAAAACATGCCTGCTTGAATTCTTCGTCACTGTACGGGGCTAAGAGAATAGCATTATGTTCCTCTGTTACCACTCTTCGAACTGCTATCACCACAGGTTCAACATCACCTGCTCCTGTTGTAAATAATGTGGTGAAGTAGCTAACTGCCAATCGACCCATACCACGGTCATCCTCCTCCCACGCACCATGATCCCACTGTAAACGAGTGAGTGCTTTATGCTTCCTTCTCCCGTTAGCACTTTGATGGAAGAAACGAGTGTTGAGATCCCCGTATTTATACCAAAATTGCTTGGCACGCTGCTGCCAATAAGCTTCTTCCTGTCCCAGCAGATTATTAATTTTGTTTTTGCTGTCCTGAAGAAGCTGCACCGACCGATAATCATCCAGCTGCCGAAGCTCTTCCATCTTCGTTCTCTCGAGCGCGATCTCCTTACTAAACTGAACCCTCTTAGCCTTGCTCCAGTTAGATAAAGCCGAGATGCAACGATTCAGTTTCTCATCAATACCCACAGCACCCCCCATCCGCCAGCTTTCTTCCACAACCTGACGAAGATCAGAGAGTTGTAACAAAGAGTTTTCAAATCTGAATTGCCATTGAACCGATTGCAAAACCGGAGCTGTCGTTTGTAACAGGAGAGGAGAATGAGCGGACACTGTTGATGTGAGATTCGTAAGTGACGCCAAAGGAAACAGATTTTTCCACTCCTCATTAATCATTGCTCTGTCGAGCCTTTCTTCGACCGCATTCGGCTGACCCCTCGAACGCCACCACGTATAAGGATACCCTTCAAGAGGGATATCAAATAATCCACAATCCTCGGTGGCCCCTCTAAACCCATCCAAAAGAGCTTGCGGGTGAGGATGGCTACCTTTCTTCTCCGAAGCATGTAGGAGATCATTAAAATCCCCTATTACACACCAAGCATCCGTTCCCGACAACGATCTGAGCAAATCCCACGTTTCTGATCTCCTTGACCGATCAGGTTGACCATAATAGCCTGTCAACCGAAACTCCTCCGCACCATCTCCCTTAATATTCATATTAATGCTATGACGAGAGAAACTTATAATATCAATCTGCTTTCCAACTTTCCAAAGAACACTAAGGCCACCACTCCGGCCAGTAGCATCCACAGTAAAACAACCTTCAAATTTCAACTTCACGCGAATTTCCTCCATTTTCTGTTTCTGCATCAACGTCTCGATTAGGAAAATCACATCCGGTCTATGAACTCGCACGAGTTCATTTAAAGCTCGAACTGTACAGGGTTGACCGAGACCCCGACAGTTCCAACTGAGGATAATCATTGCGGTAAAGCTAGTTGATGGAGTTGCTCTTCCATATTGCCTGTCGGATCTGCCATAAGCTTGCAGGATCACCAGCTTCGTATTCACAGAAGTCCAACCTCAACCCTAGCTCCAGAAGTTTGATTGCCGAAGCAATCGAAAACTAAGGAGGCCTCGCAGGTGGCACAGACTGAAGCACCCAACGAGCAGAGAGGAAACCCTAACGTGAATACGAATGAATGGCGGCGGAAAAACAACCAACGGCGGCCGGAACCCTAAACCCTATTACGGGGTAGAAACCCTATTACGGGATTAAATATTAGTAACCTAAAAGATTACATATTGACTACTAATAGTGATTACTAATTATATTTAAATGTTACTTATATTATAATACTAATTGATATAATTACAAATAATGTAAGTATCTAATTGATATTAGTATATAGTAATTATTGAAATGTTACTTATATTTGAAATGTTAGTTATATATTAATGTTTGTTATATGTAAATGTTAGTTATATTTGAATGTTAATTATATTTAAATGTTTAGGGTTGACTCAAAAATTGAGTAGTAGTTATTAATTTTGTTACATCTTCTTCCCTCAACTATTAGGACCCACATATGACGCTTAATTGTCGTTTCTCTAAGAAGATCGTGAAGTACGATCCTAGGTTCGAGACATACCTTGCCCCCATTGGTCTAGATAAGTTGCGTGACTGCCTGGATTTTACCCCTGATCCTGAGCTGATCACCGCATTGGTCGAGAGATGGCGTCCCAAGACCAGTACTTTTCACTTGTACCACGGTGAGGCAACCATAACACTCGAGGACGTGCACTTTCTCACCGGTCTGAGCGTCGATGGTGAGCTAGTGAAGTCGCAGAGGCGCCTTCCGACTGTGGATTATGATCTGCAGAATTACGTGTTGGAGCTTCTTGGGAAGAAACCATCTACTTCTGACCTTTCTGCTGGCAGAGTGAAGATGACGTGGTTGCGTACCCACTTTGGCACCATCAGGGGAGACGCCGATCCTGAGACTATCGAGCAGCACTGTCCCACTCTTCTTCCTTCCACTTCTAGAGGACATGAGCCGGATAGACGAGTACGCTTTGGGGGCTGCCGCGCTTTCATGGCTCTATAGGGAGCTGGGCCGGTGTGCTTTCCGCATAGAGAGCAGCCCTTCCCGCGACCACATAGGGGACATTGGAGGTTGGATGGCACTGGTTCAGGCGTGGGCCCTTGAGAGATTTACGTCCATTGCGCGTTGAGTCCACAAGAGTCGACATATTGCACCGACGCACTCCCCCATTCCACGTATGACTAGGTTCGAGCTTCGATTTTTTTTTCATGTTCATAATTCATTCCATCTGATCAAGTTCTATGAATGACGTGGTTCATTCCGCATTTTTTTAGCTGGAAAGACTGGTATCACGCGAAGACCAGATACATCCTTGTAGGGGGGTACCGCCAGCTATTTGACGATGGGACTCCATTCGTGGTATTGTATTCTTACAAATTCAATGTCTTTTTCCCTTATAGTTTAGGTTTCGTAGTTGTCTAATTGTAAAATTTGTTTTATATAGTGGTGTCCATACTCGGCGGACCGTGAGCATTACAGTCCAGGGACTTTCCCCAACCATCGCGTCGTCGCACCTCTCATCTGCTTCTTCAGCGCTATGTGGCATAGACCTGATAGAGTGTTGCGTCAGTTTGGGATGGATCAGCCTGTCCCTACGTATGATCAGCCTGTAGGTGAGGTCATTAGTAACCTGGAGGTGACACAGCGTGGATGTCATCGTAGTGATGTGCTAGCTAGATTTGGTGGATATCGGGAGCTTTGGTCTAGTCGTCTTGACCACATCACCTCGGGCCCGTGGTTGCGGAGCGAGGACAGGGAGTCCTATCACTTCCACGACGAGATCAACCAGTGGTATCATGGCATCACTAGACGTACAGTTTCTCGCCGTGGAGCCGTTGCGCAGTCTTTGGTACGTATGCTTTGTCATAATTATTACCACTAATTCTAGTGACAGGTTTAACCATTCTTATTATGTGTTGTAGATTGATGGTATGGAGCGGCTATACGTGACTACTGGCCAGTCACATATCACGCCTCAGGAGAAGCAGGAGATGCATGCTACATTGCGGTCCATGATGCATGCTTCGGGCGGGATCCATAGGACGTCTGAGTCTAGGCGTGCATCTAGGGCACCACGGCAGGCCACCCATCCACGACATGCTGACTACCCAGTACCTGATCCTCCAGCTGCCAGGATTTCTTCTGTTCGTAGGGTCCGACAGCATGTAGATGTCCCCCCTGTCCCGCGGTTGTGGGAGCCATCATTGCCGCAGTGGGATCCACAGCAGCAGCAAGCCCGATACTCCGAGCACTATCCTTTCGACACCGTTGGAGACGCGACTTTCAATTATATGGGGAGTCAGGACTACACCCAGCCGCAGGACTACACACAGCATCAGGATTACACACAACCTCAGGACCCGAGCCAGCCATACACCACTCCTACAGTCACCACTGGCGCATCTACAGCTTACGCCGGTCCATCCACATCTTACGCAGGTCCATCCGGGACTCATTATGTCACACCACCCGTAGTGACATATGAGACATCGTTCGATGATGATGATGCTGCCCTCGGCGACGGGCAGCATGGATATGGACTGAGGCGAGAGCCAACACAGAGGATGTGCGCTACTGGTGGCCATCAGCTGGGGGCATATTGGAGGGCACAAGGTCGGCGTAGGGGCCGAGATGGTAGGGGTCGAGAAGGGAGGGGTCGTGATGGGAGGGGTCGTGAGTAGTTATGCTAGTTCTTTGAGTTATTTCATTGTACTTCATATTACATTGTAATTCATATTTCAGGTTTATTTCATGTTATGATAGTGCACGATGTCGACATTATATTTCGTTGTATTTCATATTTCTTTCCACATTTAGTTGTGACTGATATGATATGTTCTCTTATGATTTGACAACACCACATAAATGGACTTTTGCAACATATAATTGATCAGACACGTGAAAAAAGCTGTAGCTCTTCACACTACCCACTCATATAATTGACCACACACTGATCAAACAGTCTGCAACATATAATTGATCACACACGTGAAAAAAGCTGCAGCTCTTCACAAAGACATCCAATAATGGACCACACACTCTTCCAAAATAGCCAGCACCATATAATTGATCACACACTTGAAAAAAGATGCAGCTCTTCATAAAGACAACTCATATAATTGACTACACACTGATGTACTGTCATCATGACATTATATAGAGGCATTAGTCCACAACTACCATACTCACTCTTCCAAAACACTCGAAACCTACTTCCATTCTCAATTTCTTCTTACAAAACAGAATTTCGCGTTTTGGCTCCGATGGGATGGCGAAATAGTACACGGACAACACGGTGGGGTGTGCTACAGCGGGGGAAAATTATGTCACCTCAAAATGACGAGGCAACCTTCACTACAACAGGCATGTCCAGTTTTCTTGCGAAAGATGGAGGTAGGAGCTTCGGCGGTTTTGAGGACTGTCATGTATCGATGTCCCGTCTTTGCGAATGACCAAATTGTGGCACACTACCCACTCATTCTTAATGACGTTACTGGGTTGGAGGTTATCTACAACATCATGGCAACCCAGTCAGACTACCGAGTGGCAGAGCTATACTTTGAGTTCGACCACCGTGGGACGCCGATCCAGGGAGAATCTATATTCATGGGCGACGGAGCGAGTGCCTGTTATAGTGGTCAGAGCAGTCAAAGCAATCAAACACATCCGGGACAATTGCATGGCGCTAGCAGGCAAGAAAGTACGGTAGCGCACTTGGGAAATGAGATCGAAGGAGACTCATCAGAGAGCGACGTCAACTCGGAGCAGGACGAAGCATATGTATCTGAGCCGGACATTGAAGCTCAACCTTTTGTGGATGCACAACCACCGAGAGACCACACCCCCCCGAGCCATTTCACAAATTTACCAGAAGATATCGGTGAACTGATGACTACAAGCAACAACGAGTACGGCGTTCATAACGTTCCACGGTGGCACATTGACGGGCCAGGGTTAGCGGTTGGGCAACAATTCGAAAGCAAACTTGTGGCTCAAACTAGTCTGAAGCAATATGCACTCAGGAATAACCGCATGTTATGCACGACACGGTCTAGCAAATGGTTGCTTGACCAACGATGTCATGGATACCAAAGCAATGGATGCCCGTGGAGGATAAGGCTCACTACAGATGAGAGCGATGTGTGGACGGTAAAATAATTCAATCCGGCCCATCTGTGTTTGGGCAGCCAGAACAACATCAGTCCGAGCCAGCTAGACGTCAATGTCATAGCTGATGCAGTCACACCCTTTATCAAAGCACGCCCCCATGTTTGGATCAAACTTCTTCAGACAGAGATACATACTATGTACGGACGACAAATTTCTTACAAGAAGGCATGGAACGGCAAACAGCGCGCCATGGAGCAGATATATGGTAATTGGGAAGAATCATACTACAAGTTACCTACCCTAATGAAGGCAATACAAGATCGGAACTATGAGACGCAAGTTGAATTCGTCACGAAAGAAATCACAACGGATGATGGAGATACAGTCACCCAATTTGACCGTGTATTTTGGAGTTTCTCCCCGTCCATCGAAGGTTTCAAACATTGTCCTCCTGTGCTCGTCGTCGACGGTGTGTTCGATAAAATGCACAAGAGAGAAATCATGCAACTATGGTTGAATTGAGATGATTTAATCTCTTAGAACATACTCTCTTCAATCCCTAGACCTACAATCTATGTAATCTAAGCACTCTCATGCATTAAATCACATTGAATGGACCAAATCAAGCAAACATGGCATAAATTGGCAATAAGAACAAGTCTAGAAATCATCCTCATACAACCAAGATCAATCATGGCAAGTTTATACAATCATGCCTCTATCATGGCACAACTAATCTACCCATCCAAGAATGAACCCTAGAAACTCAGCCACACATGGCCAAGGGAGTAAAGAGAAAAGAAGGAAGAATGGTCACCAAGAACACCATGGATGAATCCTTGAGATGATCTTCACTTCTCCACTTGTAAGCACTTCTCCCAAGGTTTGTTGGCTTCAATCCTAGCTCCAATGGCTTCAAATTGCTCCAAAAATGTGTTCTAGGGTTTGAAGGTTCGTGGGTATGTGTTTGGGGTTCAAGGGAGATGAAATAATGCCCCAAAATGGCCAAAAACGCGGGTATTCATAGTGCAGGGGGAAGTGCACGGCGTGCACCACTGCACGGTGTGCACCCCTGCACTCTGCATAAAACTCGATCTTGTAATGCTCATATCTCCCTCGTTCGGACTCCAAATGACCTCCAGTTTGCTCCTATGTGCTCCTTGTCATCCGTACTTCGATGCCATAACCTGAAAATGCACAGAGGAAACTCCAATAGACCACGAATTTGGCTCCAAAGTGACAACCGGACAACAAATGGACACTTTGCACAAAACTTTAATAAAAGCATATAAGTCATGGCATTTCACGAACAAACACGGGCATTTCATAGGTCAATCATAAGCTCAAAATGCACTAAATAAAGTCACATCAAATTCCCCTATGACTAAGCTTTGCTTGTCCTCAAGCAAATGAACTAGAAAACATCCAAGTTCACAAATGACAAGATCGGTCCCATTGAGATTCAAGCAATCACAATTTGGCTTAAACTGTTCCACAAACAAACTTAACCTACACATGCAAGAACATCAACCAAACAAGTCTAAACCTCACTATTTGATGCACACCCCAAACGAATCAAACAGTGAAAAAAATTGTGGAAAAAAAATTGCAGGGGGGGTGCACGGCGTGTAGGGTGCACGACGTGCACCTTGGAGCTGAAAATTTTTCCGAATCCTCCTGGACAACACGTGCACCAACCGTGCATGGTGCACGGCGTGCATCATGCACGGCATGCATAGGTGCACGGCGTGCACCTCCTCAGCCTAAAATCAAAATTTTATCTCGACAAAAAATGACCAAAACACCGTCAAATCAACCCAAAACGGACCCCGAACTTCATAATTTCAACACCTACGAGATCACAAAGGACACCACAACAACTCAAGGACCTTGAACACCACAAAAACACACAATCATGCAATCAAATCAAGAAGAAAAGAAATGAAAAACACTCGGGTTGCCTCCCGAGAAGCGCTTATTTAACGTCGTAAGCTCGACGAAACACACAGATAAGCTAAGTAAAACCATCCCAACTCATTACCTCTTTGAAGTCGAAGTCATTACCTTGGCATAGCACACGGAACTTGAATTGAACCTTACCGACTTCGGGAGGTGTGAGCTCGGATTTCCCAGATGATGAAGTGTGAGCAATGGAGAAGGGGCCAAACCACTTGGAGTGAATTTTCTCATCGGGTGGCTTCTTAGTCTTGCTAGTCTCACCCATCGGTGCGGCTTCCTTGCCCTTCTCGGGTGGCTTCTCCACACCTTTCTTCTTAGCCTTAGGTGGAGTCTTTTGAAGCACGAAAGGTGGAGCCTCCTTTACTTCATCCTTTTTCTCCTGCACATCACTAAGAGCAAACAACTCCGCAAGACTATGACGGACAAGGTTAGTGCTATTAGTAGCCGAAGTAAGCTCATGCGGATTCTTAGGATCATGATGACTAGCATAAGACAAAGTAAACTCCATGCCATTTGAACGGTCAAAGATCATGCATTCATTATCAACCCTAAGTATAAGTTTACCACCGTAGACATCAATCAAAGCATGAGAGGTTGCTAAGAAAGGTCGTCCTAAAATCAAAGGCACATCGGTATCACCCAAAGCATCTAGAATAACAAAATCCACAAGGAATTCAAAAGCACCGACTTTAACCAACACATCTTCAACAATACCACGAGGAGATTTCATGGTCTTATCCGCTAATTGAACATTCATGAGGGTTGGTTTTAGTTTCCCTAGGCCTAGCTTCTTAAACATGCAATATGGCATAACATTGATACTAGCACCCAAATCGGCTAAGCCTCTACTTATTGCATGCTCACCAATAGTGCAAGGAATAGTAAAGCTACCTGGATCCTTAAGCTTCTCCGGTGGTTGCTTAGAGAGAATGGCGGAGCATTGTTCGTTGAGCTTTGCCGAAGTTACATCCTTAAGCTTGCGTTTGTTGGTGAAGATCTCTTTCATGAACTTCGCATATTGAGGCATCTTGGTGATTGCTTCTCCAAAAGGCATTGTGAATTGCACCTTGTCAAGAATCTCAACAAACCTCTTGAAATCTTTCTCCATGGAATCCGGCTTCAAGCAAGAAGAGTAAGGTGGCTTAGGCTTGTACGGAGGCAAAACCGGTGCGGGAGGAGAGACTGGAGTAGCACTCGTCGTAGCCTCTTGGGATTCATCCTTGGTGGTAGTCTTAGAAGCTTCTTTAGTCTTCGCCTCTTTCACTATGACTTCAATTTTGTCCGTATCATCATCGAAAACAAAATCTTCAACTAGAACATAGTCATCAATTTGAGCTCTTACCGCTTTAGGTGTGGAATCTTGAAGTTGCTTACCATTCCTCAATGTTACCATCATAAGCTCCTCGGAACCTTGGGGTTGACCTCGGTGTTGGAGGGTAGGCTACCCTTTGGTCGCTCCGAGAGTGTTTTAGCAATATGACCCATTTGATTCTCCAAATTTGCAATTGAAGCTTGTTGATTTTTTATAAGTTGAATCATTGCCGCGTTGGTATCCTCTTGAGATATTGGAGAACCGCCCTCTTTGTTGTGAGGTGGTTTGTTGAATCCGGGTGGTCCATCACCTCTATGGTTGTACATTCCCGGTGGGGTAGGACCTTGGGGACCTCGATTTGGATGTCCACTTTGATTCCATTGATTTCCCCCTTGGTTCCCTTGACCTTGGGTACCTCCTTGAGTCCATTGACTACCTTGGTTTTGGTTACTTCCTTGAGTCCATTGATTGCCTTGATACCCTCTATAACCTTGGAATCCACCTTGATTAAGCTTGTTGTAATTACCTCCTTGGTTCCAAGGACGGTTGTAGTTACCACCTTGGTAATTTCCTTGAGGGTTGAAGTTTCCATAGAACCCTTGGCCTTGCACAAAGCTTACTTCCTCAATGCTTTCACCTTGGTTAGGCTCGGAAGTAGCAGAAGGACAAACATTAGCATCATGGCCTTGGCCTCCACAACACTCACAACAAAGCACCGAGGCAACCGGTGGATTACCCAAATGAGATGATGAAGCCTTAGAGGGATGCTTAGGCATACTAAGATTACTTACTTGAGAGGCCATGGCATCAATCTTGGACATAAGGAGAGCAATCATGGGATCATCTTCATCTCGGTGCCCCGGTAACTTAGGCTTCTTCCCATAGCTAGACGAATCCTTTGGTGCATCAACACTTACGGCCCGAGAGTCATAGTGAGTGTCGCTTCCATACTTAGACTTAGGAGGTTGTTGTCGAGACCAACTCCTTGTCTTGTTGGCCATCTCCGCGAAGAGTTCTAGAGCATCTCCGGGAGTGAGCATCCTTAAATCACCTCCGGCGGCTTGGTTGATCATCCTTGTATTCTCAAAATCAAGGGACCTAGCAAAGATGTCCGCCAAGCTCCATTCGGCAAAGTTGTGATGAGGACAAGACCGAAGAAGGGCTTGGAACCGATTCCAAGTCTCATGGAAGAGCTCTCCCTTGTGTTGTGTGAAGTGGTTGATGCGGTCTCGGATTGCATCCGTCATATAGGGAGGAAAGAACTCTTCAAGGAAAGCTTCGGCTAGGCCCTCCCATGTAGTGAAAGCTCTACTCGGTTGATTCTCCAACCATGACTTAGCTCTACCTTTGAGTGAGAAAGGAAAGAGCCGGAGTCTCACACAATCCGGGTGAACTTGGTCATTCTTAACCGTGTCACATATCTCCAAGAAGTCCTTGAGATGCCTAGATGGACATTCACCATCAATGCCATTGAACACCACTCCATTTTGAACCATTTGGATCATATTAGGCTTGAGCTCAAAGTTCCTAGCATTGACGGGTCTTCGAACAATGCTAGAGGCTGCCCCTTCAAGAGTAGGACGAGCATAATCCGCCAAGGTACGTCTTGCACCCCTTTGTGAGTGATCATCATCATTGGTATGGTGAGAATGCTCCGAAAGGTTGTCTTCATCTTCATGGTGAGACATGTTGTTGCGTGTGGAGCTATGAACCAAATGAGAGGGAGAGAAGGTTGGTGGCTCAATCACTTGCGCAAGACCTTGAAGTCGTGCTTGAAGACGAGTGAGTCGCCTCATGCACTAGTACAAGATACCTACAAACAAGCACAACAAATACACCCAAGTAATACGACAATGCGGAATAACAAAACCAAACAACAAGTAAAATGAAGCAAAAACTAAATTGGAAGGAAGTGAATAGATCGGTCTACTACTAAATGCTTTCAAAGGAATGAGAGAGTCCCCGGCAACGGCGCCAAAAACTTGATAAAAAGATTTTACCAAGGTCGTATTCCACGAGGGCTCTCTCAAAAGCTACTACTCACACGGTTCATGGACGGTCTATTCATTTAAAAGGAGTTTTAGTTTGAAAAGGAAATAAAAAACATAAAGGAAACTAAACAAGAAAGCAAAACAAAATGGTGCCAATCAAAGATAAAGGAGGTCACTTGGAAAGATAGCTTCATCATGCTCAAGAGGAACAAATGCACAAACAAGCCAAACATGATCTAGGTTGCAATCGAATGACCACGCAAATCCCTTCTATAGACTCAATGCACTCTCGTAGCACTAAGTTCCTATCCTACAACCACTCAACTTAGGCTCTCGCTCTCAAGCTAAGTGACTAAGGATGCATTAAAGGTGTTTGATGAAATGCCAAGCTACAAAACCATCTCCTATGACTCTATGACCACTAGGCTAGACACCACACTCTCATGTCAATGTCCTAACACTAAGAGGATCATCAAAAGACTAATCAAAGTTCAATTGAATGAAAAACCTAATGCACACCAAGTGATTTTACCAAGGTCGTATTCCACGGGGTCCTCTCATAAACTAATACTCACACTTCTCATAGACGGTCTAGACATTTGAAATTGGTTTGGTTTGATTGAGAAATTCAGAAACAAAGGAAAAGAAAAGCAAAACTAACAAAGATTAAACAAGAGAGAAAGGTGGTTGAAATCAAAGACAAAGGGGGTTCTCTTGGTGGGTAGTTTCATCATGCTCAAGAGGACTAATTGAACAAACAAGCCAATCAAGATTGAGTTTGTATTCGGATGACCATGCATTTCACTTCCATAGACTCAATGCACTCTCGTAGCACCAAATCCCTATCCTAATACCACTCAACTTGGGCTCTCGCTCTCAAGCTAAGTGAAAAAGGATGCATTCTAAGTGTTTGATGAAATGCCAAGACACAAGACCCTCTCTTAAGACTCTATGACCACAAGGCTAGGCACAACACTCTCATATCAATGCCCTAACACTAAGAGATTCACCAAAAAGCCTTTTCAAACTCAATTGAATGAAAATCCACATGCACACCAAGTGTTCGATAAAATGCCCAAGAGAGAAATCAAGTGAAAATGGTTGAAACAAGATGATCTAATCTCTTAGAACACACTCACTTCAATCCCTAGACCTACAATCTATGCAATCCAAGCACTCTCATGCATCAAATCACATTGAATGGACCAAATCAAGCAAACATGGCATAAAATGGCATTAAGAACAAGTCTAGGAATCATCCTCATACAACCAAGATCAATCATGGCAAGTTCTATACAATCATCCCTCTATCATAGCACAACTAATCTACCCATCCAAGATGAACCCTAGAAACTCAGCCACACATGGCCAAGGGAGTAAAGAGAAAAGAAGGAAGAATGGTCACCAAGAACACCATGGATGAATCCTTGAGATGATCTTCACTTCTCCACTTGTAAGCACTTCTCCCAAGGTTTGTTGGCTTCAATCCTAGCTCCAATGGCTTCAAATTGCTCAAAAAATGTGTTCTAGGGTTTGAAGGTTCGTGGGTATGTGTTTGGGGTTCAAGGGAGATGAAAGAATGCCCCAAAATGGCCAAAAACGCGGGTATTTATAGTGCAGGGGGAAGTGCACGGCGTGCACCACTGCACGGTGTGCACCCCTGCACTCTGCATAAAACTCGATCTTGTAATGCTCATATCTCCCTCGTTCGGACTCCAAATGACCTCCAGTTTGCTCCTATGTGCTCCTTGTCATCCGTACTTCGATGCCATAACCTGAAAATGCACAGAGGAAACTCCAATAGACCACGAATTTGGCTCCAAAGTGACAACCGAACAACAAATGGACACTTTGCACAAAACTTCAATAAAAGCATATAAGTCATGGCATTTCACGAACAAACACGGGCATTTCATAGGTCAATCATAAGCTCAAAATGCACTAAATAAAGTCACATCAAATTCCCTACGACTAAGCTTTGCTTGTCCTCAAGCAAATGAACTAGAAAACATCCAAGTTCACAAATGACAAGATCGGTCCCATTGAGATTCAAGCAATCACAATTTGGCTTAAACTGTTCCACAAACAAACTTAACCTACACATGCAAGAACATCAACCAAACAAGTCTAAACCTCACTATTTGATGCACACTCCAAGTAGTGGTTAATTGGGATACAGAAAAACCGACCACGACAACACCAACTCTACTCAAAAGGACTTGAACTCGGAAAATGGAACGGATTAGGTGGGGATAGGAAAATTTGGAGAGTGGTGAGTGATCGTGATGTGGCTATCGACTCGACTTCATCCGCTTCTAGATCCGCACTTTACAAACTCTGGCTAGGATCAAGGGCTACATTTGAGAACTCTCACTCTTTTTTTTTTCTTTTCTTTCATTTTCATTTTTTTCATTTTTTTCTTTTTTTCCTACTGCATACTAGTGCTCGATTCAACACTTCACTTAGGTGTTGAGCCTGCCTAGCTCACAGCTTTTGCCTTTGCTAGTGCTCAACCCGACACTTCACTTAGGTGTCGAGCTTGCCTAGCTTTTCTTTTCTTTTGAACATTCTCTCCACAACTAGCCACGTGATCCTTAGCCCCTTAACTTCCACACAAGATTTTGAATTGGATTTCCGTCTAATCTCAAACCACAATCACGAGGGATCAAAAAGGGAATGAAGAACATGGAAAAGGAGTGAAAAGGGTGAAAATTCTGATTGCCTCCATCATCTTAGACCGGTGTTATCGAGCGGTACAAAAACACTTATCGAGCGGTACAAAAACACGTATCAAACCAATCAACCAACATACAAAGTGATAAAATCTCTGTTCTGACCTAGACTCATTTGACATCAGCTCTAACATGCTGGTTATAGGTTCTAAGTGGAACAGTCTAAACGTCATTGTGAAAGCTTGAAGTCAATTAAACACCAAAAGTCAAGAACCGAATGATTCTACAATAGAGGAATTTGGAAACAATCAAGATCATGAAAATCAAGCAAAGCATAGCATTACATCTCTACCACAAATAATCACACCAAACCTCAAACTCCCCTACGACTAACATGAGCATTGCCCTCAATGATCAAGAGAGAGAGGGTAAGGAGGAACGAAGTTACCGCGTTGGTAGAGAGGAGCATAGGACGTAATAGTGGTGAAAGAGTTCCATGATGATCCTTGGTGAAGAGTGATCCAGAATGCTTGTCAAACCTTATTCAAAAAGCTAAAACAACACAAAAACCTCAAACAACAATTAAAAGCGAAAAATTAAAGATAACATGGGGTGCATAAACAAGTGCAATAAAGCCAAAAGAGAGCCTTGATTGATCTACACACAACCACAATCAAATAAAAATAAAACAAGGGTCTTGAGATAGAAGTGGGGCCCTGGAAATCTCACTGGAAGGATCAACACAAAAATCACTAATCACGTATCCTTCAATTTCGAAATCCAAAACATGAAAGATCGAAGCAAAGATCAAACAATTTAACATCCACAGCTCAACGATCACATCAAAATGGAAATATCACCTAGCATGAATTAAGATCATCAGAGTCAAAAGCAACAACCTATGCTAGCAAAGATCAATTCATTAAGGACCACTCTAAGCATTAGGCATGTAAAACGGGCAATATTACTAATAGCAACATATGAGCACGAAATCACATAATGTAAGGAGGGATGTACAAAAATAGACCCATGCGTGGTGATCAAACACACCCCTCCTCACACAAAGAAGGTAAATCAGCCCCTGAATTCATCACCTGCAACACCCAACAAAATGACATACACCACCCTCAACCAACCATCCCAAGAGAATATACCATTCACCATGAACTCAAGCAAACCACAATTTGTTAAGCAATGAACTCAAGCAGCAAACCGCAATTGAAGACGCCAATGGCACAACAATCATGACAACAATCAAACCACTTAGCCAAACTCAACAAGCCAATTTTCATGGGCAAACCGTCATGAACAAATACCACAATAAATACCAACGAAAAACCAAATCATAATCACCCCAATACCTCATTAACACCCCCCAAACGAATCAAACAGTGAAAAAAATTGTGGAAAAAAAATTGCAGGGGGGTGCACGGCGTGTAGGGTGCACGGCGTGTGGGTGCACGGCGTGCACTTGAGCTGAAAATTTTTCCGAATCCTCCTGGACAGCACGTGCACCAACCGTGCATGGTACACGGCGTGCATAGGTGCACGGCGTGCACCTCCTCAGCCTAAAATCAAAATTTTATCTCGACGAAAAATGACCAAAACACCATCAAATCAACCCAAAACGGACCCCGAACTTCATAATTTCAACACCTACGAGATCACAAAGGACACCACAACAACTCAAGGACCTTGAACACCACAAAAACACACAATCATGCAATCAAATCAAGAAGAAAAGAAATGAAAAACACTCGGGTTGCCTCCCGAGAAGCGCTTGTTTAACGTCGTAAGCTCGACGAAACACACAGATAAGCTAAGTAAAACCATCCCAACTCATTACCTCTTTGAAGTCGAAGTCATTACCTTGGCATGGCACACGGAACTTGAATTGAACCTTACCGACTTCGGGAGGTGTGAGCTCAGATTTCCCAGATGATGAAGTGTGAGCAATGGAGAAGGGGCCAAACCACTTGGAGTGAATTCTCTCATCGGGTGGCTTCTTAGTCTTGCTAGTCTCACCCATCGGTGCGGCTTCCTTGCCCTTCTCGGGTGGCTTCTCCACACCTTTCTTCTTAGCCTTAGGTGGAGTCTTTTGAAGCACGAAAGGTGGAGCCTCCTTTACTTCATCCTTTTTCTCCTGCACATCACTAAGAGCAAACAACTCCGCAAGACTATGACGGACAAGGTTAGTGCTATTAGTAGCCGAAGTAAGCTCATGCGGATTCTTAGGATCATGATGACTAGCATAAGACAAAGTAAACTCCATGCCATTTGAACGGTCAAAGATCATGCATTCATTATCAACCCTAAGTGTAAGTTTACCACCGTAGACATCAATCAAAGCATGAGAGGTTGCTAAGAAAGGTCGTCCTAAAATCAAAGGCACATCGGTATCACCCAAAGCATCTAGAATAACAAAATCCACAAGGAATTCAAAAGCACCGACTTTAACCAACACATCTTCAACAATACCACGAGGAGATTTCATGGTCTTATCCGCTAATTGAACATTCATGAGGGTTGGTTTTAGTTTCCCTAGGCCTAGCTTCTTAAACATGCAATATGGCATAACATTGATACTAGCACCCAAATCGGCTAAGCCTCTACTTATTGCATGCTCACCAATAGTGCAAGGAATAGTAAAGCTACCTGGATCCTTAAGCTTCTCCGGTGGTTGCTTAGAGAGAATGGCGGAGCATTGTTCATTGAGCTTTGCCGAAGTTACATCCTTAAGCTTGCGTTTGTTGGTGAAGATCTCTTTCATGAACTTCGCATATTGAGGCATCTTGGTGATTGCTTCTCCAAAAGGCATTGTGAATTGCACCTTGTCAAGAATCTCAACAAACCTCTTGAAATCTTTCTCCATGGAATCCGGCTTCAAGCAAGAAGAGTAAGGTGGCTTAGGCTTGTACGGAGGCAAAACCGGTGCGGGAGGAGAGACTGGAGTAGCACTCGTCGTAGCCTCTTGGGATTCATCCTTGGTGGTAGTCTTAGAAGCTTCTTTAGTCTTCGCCTCTTTCACTATGACTTCAATTTTGTCCGTATCATCATCGAAAACAAAATCTTCAACTAGAACATAGTCATCAATTTGAGCTCTTACCGCTTTAGGTGTGGAATCTTGAAGTTGCTTACCATTCCTCAATGTTACCATCATAAGATCCTCGGGAACCTTGGGGTTGACCTCGGTATTGGAGGGTAGGCTACCCTTTGGTCGCTCCGAGAGTGTTTTAGCAATATGACCCATTTGATTCTCCAAATTTGCAATTGAAGCTTGTTGATTTTTTATAAGTTGAATCATTGCCGCGTTGGTATCCTCTTGAGATATTGGAGAACCGCCCTCTTTGTTGTGAGGTGGTTTGTTGAATCCGGGTGGTCCATCACCTCTATGGTTGTACATTCCCGGTGGGGTAGGACCTTGGGGACCTCGATTTGGATGTCCACTTTGATTCCATTGATTTCCCCCTTGGTTCCCTTGACCTTGGGTACCTCCTTGAGTCCATTGACTACCTTGGTTTTGGTTACTTCCTTGAGTCCATTGATTGCCTTGATACCCTCTATAACCTTGGAATCCACCTTGATTAGGCTTGTTTTAATTACCTCCTTGGTTCCAAGGACGGTTGTAGTTACCACCTTGGTAATTCCTTGAGGGTTGAAGTTTCCATAGAACCCTTGGCCTTGCACAAAGCTTACTTCCTCAATGCTTTCACCTTGGTTAGGCTCGGAAGTAGCAGAAGGACAAACATTAGCATCATGGCCTTGGCCTCCACAACACTCACAACAAAGCACCGAGGCAACCGGTGGATTACCCAAATGAGATGATGAAGCCTTAGAGGGATGCTTAGGCATACTAAGATTACTTACTTGAGAGGCCATGGCATCAATCTTGGACATAAGGAGAGCAATCATGGGATCATCTTCATCTCGGTGCCCCGGTAACTTAGGCTTCTTCCCATAGCTAGACGAATCCTTTGGTGCATCAACACTTACGGCCCGAGAGTCATAGTGAGTGTCGCTTCCATACTTAGACTTAGGAGGTTGTTGTCGAGACCAACTCCTTGTCTTGTTGGCCATCTCCGCGAAGAGTTCTAGAGCATCTTCGGGAGTGAGCATCCTTAAATCACCTCCGACGGCTTGGTTGATCATCCTTGTATTCTCAAAATCAAGGGACCTAGCAAAGATGTCCGCCAAGCTCCATTCGGCAAAGTTGTGATGAGGACAAGACCGAAGAAGGGCTTGGAACCGATTCCAAGTCTCATGGAAGAGCTCTCCCTTGTGTTGTGTGAAGTGGTTGATGCGGTCTCGATTGCATCCGTCATATAAGGAGGAAAGAACTCTTCAAGGAAAGCTTCGGCTAGGCCCTCCCATGTGGTGAAAGCTCTACTCGGTTGATTCTCCAACCATGACTTAGCTCTACCTTTGAGTGAGAAAGGAAAGAGCCGGAGTCTCACACAATCCGGGTGAACTTGGTCATTCTTAACCGTGTCACATATCTCCAAGAAGTCCTTGAGATGCCTAGATGGACATTCACCATCAATGCCATTGAACACCACTCCATTTTGAACCATTTGGATCATATTAGGCTTGAGCTCAAAGTTCCTAGCATTGACGGGTCTTCGAACAATGCTAGAGGCTGCCCCTTCAAGAGTAGGACGAGCATAATCCGCCAAGGTACGTCTTGCACCCCTTTGTGAGTGATCATCATCATTGGTATGGTGAGAATGCTCCGAAAGGTTGTCTTCATCTTCATGGTGAGACATGTTGTTGCGTGTGGAGCTATGAACCAAATGAGAGGGAGAGAAGGTTGGTGGCTCAATCACTTGCGCAAGACCTTGAAGTCGTGCTTGAAGACGAGTGAGTCGCCTCATGCACTAGTACAAGATACCTACAAACAAGCACAACAAATACACCCAAGTAATACGACAATGCGGAATAACAAAACCAAACAACAAGTAAAAGGAAGCAAAAACTAAATTGGAAGGAAATGAATAGATCGGTCTACTACTAAATGCTTTCAAAGGAATGAGAGAGTCCCCGGCAACGGCGCCAAAAACTTGATAAAAGCGATTTTACCAAGGTCGTATTCCACGGGGTCCTCTCATAAACTAATACTCACACTTCTCATAGACGGTCTAGACATTTGAAATTGGTTTGGTTTGATTGAGAAATTCAGAAACAAAGGAAAAGAAAAGCAAAACTAACAAAGATTAAACAAGAGAGAAATGTGGTTGAAATCAAAGACAAAGGGGGTTCTCTTGGTGGGTAGTTTCATCATGCTCAAGAGGACTAATTGAACAAACAAGCCAATCAAGATTGAGTTTGTATTCGGATGACCATGCATTTCACTTCCATAGACTCAATGCACTCTCGTAGCACCAAATCCCTATCCTAATACCACTCAACTTGGCTCTCGCTCTCAAGCTAAGTGAAAAAGGATGCATTCTAAGTGTTTGATGAAATGCCAAGACACAAGACCATCTCTTAAGACTCTATGACCACAAGGCTAGGCACAACACTCTCATATCAATGCCCTAACACTAAGAGATTCACCAAAAAGCCTTTTCAAACTCAATTGAATGAAAATCCACATGCACACCAAGTGTTCGATAAAATGCCCAAGAGAGAAATCAAGTGAAAATGGTTGAAACAAGATGATCTAATCTCTTAGAACACACTCACTTCAATCCCTAGACCTACAATCTATGCAATCCAAGCACTCTCATGCATCAAATCACATTGAATGGACCAAATCAAGCAAACATGGCATAAAATGGCATTAAGAACAAGTCTAGGAATCATCCTCATACAACCAAGATCAATCATGGCAAGTTCTATACAATCATCCCTCTATCATAGCACAACTAATCTACCCATCCAAGATGAACCCTAGAAACTCAGCCACACATGGCCAAGGGAGTAAAGAGAAAAGAAGGAAGAATGGTCACCAAGAACACCATGGATGAATCCTTGAGATGATCTTCACTTCTCCACTTGTAAGCACTTCTCCCAAGGTTTGTTGGCTTCAATCCTAGCTCCAATGGCTTCAAATTGCTCAAAAAATGTGTTCTAGGGTTTGAAGGTTCGTGGGTATGTGTTTGGGGTTCAAGGGAGATGAAAGAATGCCCCAAAATGGCCAAAAACGCGGGTATTTATAGTGCAGGGGGAAGTGCACGGCGTGCACCACTGCACGGTGTGCACCCCTGCACTCTGCATAAAACTCGATCTTGTAATGCTCATATCTCCCTCGTCCGGACTCAAAATGACCTCCAGTTTGCTCCTATGTGCTCCTTGTCATCCGTACTTCGATGCCATAACCTGAAAATGCACAGAGGAAACTCCAATAGACCACGAATTTGGCTCCAAAGTGACAACCGGACAACAAATGGACACTTTGCACAAAACTTCAATAAAAGCATATAAGTCATGGCATTTCACGAACAAACACGGGCATTTCATAGGTCAATCATAAGCTCAAAATGCACTAAATAAAGTCACATCAACCTTCATGACAGGAAAATACAAGCACATACTACTCATGGCTAGTTCGTTCGATGGTAATAAGAACATCTTCACTGTGGCTTTCGCAATTGTGGACGTTGAGAGCAAGGAGACTTGGGAATGGTTCTTTGATTGCATACAACGGCTAGTCACACATAGACGCGGAGTATGTGTCATATCCAACCGACATGTGGGCATCGTGAAGGCAATGGAGAAAATCAGATTTGGATGGCATTGGCGGTGGTGCGCCCGACACTATGTAAGCAATTACAACAAAAGCGCCAAGAACCCAAAACTCAAAAGTCGCCTTATGAATTTAGGTAAGTATCATGACACTCCACCAATTACTTAACAAGTTCAGCATACATCATTGTAATCCATTCTCCCTTACGTGAAGCTAAACGGCGGTCCTTGAGAAAGTTCAGAAGGGGGCAGCAAGATTCGCAAGGGACGACCCCACGAATAAAAAGTGGGCGCTTGAAGATCAATTGTATTGGTCAAGAGTCGTAGACGCTCAACACGACGGGGCACGATGGAACCAATTGACATCAAACATGGCGGAGAGCGTGAATGGGGCATTCAAGTCAATCCGGGCTCTCCCAGTTGCAGCTTTGGTGGAATCCACTTTCTATAGGCAGCAAACGTATTTCGAAGATCAACGGAAGAGGGTTCGAGAAGAACAGGCGGTCGGTGCAACCTGGACGAAGAAGTGTCTTTCTCGCCTGCAGAAAAGAGTGAATAAGGCCACTTCCCACACAGTGAGGCAATTCGATTATGATGCTGGCATATTAAAATACAGACGGTGATAAATCGCAGCAACGGGAAGGGAAACAATAGGCAAGAAGTTCACTTGGACTACGAGGAGGGGGACGGTCATTGCTCGTGCGGCAAGTTCCAACAGCTAAAGATGCCTTGTTCACATGTCGTGGTCGCATGTAACGCGCCAATCAAGATCCCTTATACTACGCCAACGCCCATTACAGGCTGGAAAGAGTAAGACAGATATACGGACGGAGTTTCCTCCCTATCGGCTCGAAAGAGGACTGGGAGCCTCATGGAGGGCCTAAGGTGATGCGTGACCCAGGAAGGGTCAGGGAGATGGGGCGACCACGACATTCTCGCATACACAACGAGATGGACTGGGTTGAAGATATTGAGCCTCACTGCAGTTACTGCCAGCAAGAAGGGCACAATAGGAGGATGTGCCCACGTGCGAGGCGAAGCAGCAGAAATCCAAACCCTACAAGGAACGGTT
The DNA here is from genome assembly GCA_034768395.1 of Linum lewisii. NCBI lineage: Eukaryota > Viridiplantae > Streptophyta > Magnoliopsida > Malpighiales > Linaceae > Linum > Linum lewisii. The sequence continues at coordinate 59,562,415 of CM068302.1, read as the reverse complement.
AATTGCACTATGAAATGTTTGGTATTATGTGTTTGGTAGTCTGTGTTTGGTAATCTGTATTTGAAATTTTTTGTTGTCAATTTCATGTTTCATTTTCAATGTAATGTTTGGTTTCTAGTTGTACTATGAAGTTACTTTTATTATTCCATCCTTCAGAATTGACCACACACTTCAGAAATGTTGTACATTTAGTGGTCGCACACTGAAAAAGACTGCAATTATGTCATAAAAACAAATGAAATTTGAGGGAATTCCTACTATCATGACATATGAAGTGTCCTTCATATGATGACACCAATATCCACCCTCCATTTTTTGGTTTTGATCTAATGGTCCTTATCAAATGGATAAAAGGGTAATTGCATCTATTAATTTGCATATTCATATTAAATATATTTATTTCCTTTTTTAATAGCATAAATGATTTTATGGCAGTTAGTTCCTGGATTTTTGGGCAGTTACCTAATTAAAATTGATTTCTTTTTATTTATAATTATATAAATATTCTCGTTTTCTTCCTAATTTTGGTTTCTTCTCGGCGGCGGAACTTGTTTTCACTGTTCCCTTTTTATTTTTAGGAACATTTCATACGAAAAATTAGTTTTATGCATTGTTCCGTTTTCATATTTAGGAACAATCTTATAGACAGTCATTGTATAATATTACTATTTATTGTTCATTTTTCTGTTTTTAGGAACATTCATACTTAGAATTAGGTTAGGATTTTGTTCCATTTTCATATTTAGGAACAATCTCAAATGTAATGGAACGTGTTGAAAATCGATTATACCAAATCGGAACACAAAAAATCATAAAATCTTGAATCAAATTGAAAATGGAACAATAATATCAGCTTTCTGTTCCTTAAGTAGCTATATGGAACAATACAAACATGTTCCTAAATCATCAAAATGGAACAACGTGGTAAGAGGGGGGAAGTTGCACAGAAACGAGGGAGGAAGAATGAAGAAGTGGCAGCGTGGGGGGGCAAATCTGATGATGGCGGCGGTGGATCTGATGACGGCAGCGGGGCTAGAGCGCAGTGGCAGATCTGATGATGGTGGCGGCGGATCTGATGTAGCGGCGTGGGGGCATATCTGATGCGGTGGTAGATCTGATGATGGCGGCAGATCTGATGGGGCGGTTTTCTGGTGTGCGGCGGCGAGGATGGCGGTTGTTAGGCGGGCAGCGGCGAGGATGGCGGTTGTTAGGCGGGCGGCGGTGAGGCTGCCTGCTGCGAGGCGGGCGGTGAGGCGAGCGGCGGCTAGGCGGGCGGCGAGGCGAGCGGCGGTTAGGCGGGGCGGCGGTTAGGCTGGCGGCGAGGCGAGCGGCTAGGCGGGCGGCGGCGAGGTTGGCGGCAGCGAGGCTTGCGGCGGCGAGGCTAGAGCACGGCGGCTGTAACTTTGAAGGGAGAGATGAAAATAGAATTAGGGTTTGTGAAACCCTAATATGATTTAGTATATATAGGAATTTCAAATTACTATTTTGTCCAGATTAATTTAGGCCATTAGATCTACCTTCTAATCCTACGGTTCTAAAGGGTGTCATGATATGATGACACTAAGGGGTGTCATCACCCCAGTAGATCCCGAAATTTGACAACACAATGAAGAAATGCTGCAACTACAGACCAGTCATTTTATTAACTTCGACAATGACGACAACAACGACAACAACAACAACAACAACAATAACAACAACAACAGAAAAAACAAACACACTAGGCCCAACATGGATGTCAATTGTAAGGACGAAGTCCGGGTGGTGGAGTGGGAGGCCCTTCCCTGAGCAACCTATTGATTGAAACGTGCAACCATGAAATTTCTTCCCTAAGGTCTCAAATAATGTTGTCCTTCTCCCCAACGATATCATCCTTCTCCCTATTTGCTCGAACAAGTTGTTCGTCCTTCGCCCGAATGATTTGGTCCTTCTCCTTAATCGCAGCATCCATGGCCTCCCGCACCTCCAGTTTTTCATAATAACCACACCCCTTCTCCTACAGACCAGAAAACAAACGTAGAGGGTTTTGAGAACTAGGAAAATGCAAAAAATTAAATTCGGACCCTTTTTTTACCTCTCTCTCACGAGGGCAGCCAAAATAGCGTTCCAGATCACTCGGTCGAACGGATCTAGTCGCCCTTAAGTCACACCAGCAGTTAACCACACTTGCCTCATAAACGAAGAAGTCCTCCTCCACCGGCTTCTTCAACTTGTGCATTACCCTCTCAGTATCTGTCACTACAGAACAACAGTAATTAGTACACAAGACTAATTCGTTAAATGCATAAATAAGATAAGTACAAAGCACCCAAACGAATTTCACTTACGCTTACTCTTGCGAGACCTAGAGCCATAGTTGAAGAACGACATATTCTAAGTTTGGTGACGGCTGCCTACTTCAAATTCTAAGTTTAGGGCTTCAAGGGAGGTGTGTGGTGCAAAACTGCATCCTAGAAGGGGGTATTTATACTAAAAATTGAGGGCTTAGGGTTTCTTCAGTTCCAGACAGCGATGCGCCTCCTAGCCAGCGCATAGCTGGCTGGGGTTGAGGAAACCCTAACGGAGCATTGACGGTAACATTTTCTGAAGGCAGCCAGCGCTGCGCTGGCTGGGTGGCGCATCGCTACCTGGCTGGCGCATAGCTGGCTGCCTGTCAGATTGTGCTATTTTTGGACTTATTTACGCATGGCTACTGACGGTACATATTTTTTAAAATTGTGCTAGAAAATTCCAATTCCCCCAATTCTGAATCATATTATCCGAATGTGGCAGCGGGAGAGAGCTCGCTGCAATGCTCCAAAGTCAATGGCGGTACCAGGGGGAGCTGGGGGGAGCCACGACGCCCCCTCCCCCGGTATCGAGTCTAATATTACATGTATTTTTTGGTATTTTCGGAATTTGGCGCCAGGGTATTTGAAATTCGGCTCCCCTACTACGTTGTTTCGGTGAAATGTTGTCTTAAATTTTACGTAATAGTTACTCATAATTCACTTATAGTGTGTAATAATTAAATATTTGATCATAAATTATCCAAATTTGAAAAAATAAATTGCCGGTGGCACATACAATTATTTTTTACTAATTAAGCAAACCTATAACCAAAACTTTTATTGTGTTTTTTTACTTAGTATTAGATGAATGAAAAATTTATACTATTATTCAAATTTGATAGAAAATTTTTTACCAGTGCCACCAATTTTCGATTTACTGTTCGGCTCCCCTAATATACCAATCATGGTTACGCCATTGTCCAAAGTCCCTTTATACTATTGCATTGGAACATGAGGTGAGTGAGGGTCTCTGGCTCTCTGCTGCAGCAAGGACAAACAATAGTTGGGGAACAGTTTCTTCTTGCCAAGTTGGTTAGATTCGCAAGAGCATTGTTACATAAACGCCACAGGAAAATTTTGATATTTGGTGGTACTGTCAAATGCCAAAGCCACTCCATTCTTTGATTGAATGAGTAGGATTCTGAGTTTGGTTCTTAAGAGCATGGTAGCAGGACTTAACTGCGAAATTTCCTTTGGGATTGTGATGCCAAATCCAGCGATCCGAATGACTTCTTGGACCGATCGGAATGGAGAGAATTTGACGAACCACGTCGCTTGAGAATAGGGATTCAAGCTTTGCTTTGTTCCAAACGTTCCGAGGCTGCAAGATGCAATCTGATATGCTGCAGATAGTGACAGGATTTGCTGTGAAGGTTGGCGTATCAGGCAGCCACGGATCAGTCGACAGAGTGTCTTTGCCATTGCTGATATTTCTTCGAAGGCCAAGAAGAAGAGTTGTTCTCCCTTTAAGAATGCTACTCCAAATCCAAGAGGGCAGATGATGCTTCGGTGCATTTGTGAAGTCATGTCTTGGAAAATACAAAGCTTTTAACAGCCTCACCCAGATAGCATTAGGATTTTGAATAATGTTCCATCCAACCTTTGCAAGAAATGCTAAAGTTAAATTCCTTGAAACTCCTGAACCCTAAACCTCCTGTTGATTTTGCAGCATTCATTCTATTCGCAGCACACCAATGAATTGCTCAACGCTTTGGGTCACCCGACCACCAGTATCGTCGAACAAGGCTGTCCATCTTGTTAAGAAGCTTATCAGGGAGCATGAAGCAAGAGAAGATGTAGGAGGGAATGGCCTGCAACACAGATTCGCAGAGAATTTCTCTTCCTCCGTGTGAAAGCAGCATACTAGTCCAAGATTGAGCCTTATTGTGAAGTCTCTCAAGGAGGAAGGAGAAGGTATCAACTTTGGAAGAACCCCATTCAGCTGGCATACCGAGATATTTCCCCAACCGATTTCCATGAGCAACATTGAGGATTGAGGAGATTTCATCCTTGATGTTGTTTGGAGTATTCGTTGAAAACATGAGAGAAGACTTATCCTCATTAAGCACTTGTCCAGAAATATAGCTGTATCTTTGAAAGATTAGTTTAATCTGCATTGCTTCTTTAACAGTTGCTTTGCCAAAAACCAGGGTGTCATCGGCAAACAAGATGTGACTGAGAGTAGGACACCGATAATTAAGCTTAATCCCCCTTAGAAGTCCCGCAACCAAATCCTTCTTAATCAGAAAGGAGAGCACGTTAGAAACAATAATGAAGAAAAATGGTGAAAGGGGATCACCTTGCCGAAGGCCTCGAGTCGGCTGGCATTTCCATTGATGAGCACAGAGAAACGAACCGTGGTGATGATAGCTTTATTCCACTCTATCCAAATTTTAATTGACATGTATACATATACTTATACTTATACGTACGAATGATAATGATACTATAGCAAAATCTACATACTTAAAAAATTAAGTTAGATAATACAGTATGTCAGTATTAAATCTGTAGCTTTCAAGGAGGATAAATTAAATTTACTATTTCATTCTTATAATAATTAAATAAGAAGGTGAAATTTAAAGTAAACAAAAATAGTTGATAAGTTGTGATGATTACTAAGCTACCATACTTTAGTAAATATAATAATAACAAGAAATAATCATATCAGGGTAAATTAGTTAAGTGAAATATTTTATCGATCTTATTTATGCAATTATTATTGTGAATTCATGGTAAAAATATATAATTATCTATAAAATACCTATTACTAAAAAACTTTTATCATCATGGTTTTTCTATTGTTCTCATCATGTCCTCAATATACTTATGGTGCATTCAATAAGATAGTTAAAAACTTGAAGGACTTATTATTATCTTGGAATTATTCTCAACAATGAACTTAGTTATACAGCAATGGATAGCTGTATGAGACGAGAGAGTACTTCCGAGAAAATAGCAAATAAGAGAGGGGAGATTGGATTTCCCTAACATAGACCCCTCGTAGGAGAAAAACAACCATGAGATAAATCATGATTGTCATGGTTGCCGACCGTCGACATTCTTATATGAGATATTGAGATTAATCCAACGCGACAAATCCTAGAGCATGTAAAAGTGAGAACAAGAGATCTCGTTCAACTCAACAGTAAGTCTTCTCCATATCAACCTTTAGGGTCATATAATGGTGTTTCCCGCATTTGTAGTTATGTAAATGGTGCATCAGTTCATGGGATATCAAGACGTTGGTGATAGCGTGATCACGTACAAAGTCGTTTTGGGTCGGGTTTTGGGGGCAAAGAAAGGGGTGTGATATAGTAACATAACAAAGTCTCTGTTTACAGTTGACTTATATTTCCCTTTAAACACTTTTGATAGGCAATACAAAACCCAATGAATCAAGAAAATGAGTTATTTCAGCACAGCATTGCCAGTACACAGCAATTTTCCCAGTCCCTATAAAATGGTTACTGCATCTTGCTTTGAGTCGGTTGAGCTGGGAGGCTATACAGTGATTTCAGTTGCCTGCTCATCAGCTTACTGTTCGGATTATTTGATTTCAGCCCCTGTGCATCATCAGACCACCATTGCTCCAGCCCATGAGCTTCAAGAAACTTCTGTTTCTCCTTCGCCATCACAAAGAGCTTCGCCGAAACCTGTCCAATGGTGTTGCTGTTGCTGCTATTCACGTTCTCCTTGTCATCACCATTGCCACTCTTCCCTCCATTCCCATCTGGGTTGCTGTAGTGACAGCAGATATAGTCACTGTTGTTCACATACAGATGAGGCACCCATTTCTTCGACCCCATCAATGTTTTATCCCCTAACTGTGAAATCCAGTTCCTGAATCCCACCCCATTCTGCAACTCAGCATCAGCAGCTGAATTTTCAGCAGTGTAAGGAAGCATTGCCTTGAACCTCTGCCACGCAAACTCAACCTTCTCCCCGATGTTTCTCAAGCTCATAGCGAGAGAAATCGATGGAGGGTTGAACAGATGCGCGTCCACGAATATCCCTTCTTTAGCTAATGCCTTGCCAACCTGGAGAGCAAAGCCAGCTCCCAAGGAATGACCTGCAACACATACATTGCTTCCTCCATACCTCTCAGCAACTGATTTCAAAGCTTGCAATGCCACGCTGAATCGGACAGAGCCCTTGAGGCTCTCCAAGGCGAGGAAACGGAGATCATCCTGGATGTCTCGTTTCATCGTAGGACCCTTGAGTATGGTTCCTCGCAATGCTAGGACAGCCCTGGGAGCTCCACTGGGTCTGATTAGGATCATGTCTGAGAGTGCTGCGGATCGATCCCATTCGAGGATTGCGCCGAATATGGATCCATCCCTCTCGTCGATCAGTGTTTCGGTGAGCTTGTACTTGAACCGTGTCCACCATGTTGGTGCTAGGGCATCCTCTGGTGTCCTGTTTTCTTGCCTGTCTAGCTCTAGTAAGTAGACTGCTTGGATGAAGCAAGCAATTGCTGCCCTCTTGTAGTTGTCGTCTTTCCTGCAAACCATACAGGAGTCCAAAATCAGCATTTCATTTCGTAGTGAGATCAAATCAGTAAATGACTAAATAGTAAATCCCATTCTATAGTACTACTAATCTTTCCTAAATCATAGACGAACAGGAAAAGGAAATAATTTAATTAGAGTATAAAACGATTGAGATTTTCATTTTCAACCATTTCAAACATGGAAAGATCGGCCAAAAGCTGCACAGAAATGGAAACTCAATTCAATTATCTAGGGATGAACTAGAATCAAAAGATCCAAAACCTAGATGAACTTAATGTCAAATTCAGGGAAGTGGAGAATTCAGATCATGGGCTATATAACCCCAAATTCCAATCTAGCAAACCCTAGAAATCAATCAAAATCCCTCTGTTAGACGAGAAACTGACCAACTGGAACTGATGATCTCTCTCCAATTAGGAGTGGCGACGTTGCGGGGGCCAGAGACATGGAATGCAAATGGATGCGACGACGATGGAGAAGGTGTCGACGCTACTTCCAGCACCTGAAGGACGGCCCTCTGTTGCTCCTCCGGACTCCCTGCTTCAGCCTTGACCTCCATTGATGCTTCTTCCCCTTTCTTTCTTCTTCTGATGGTCCTAACTTGAAGAGATGGAGAGGAGAGATTAAGGAGGAGTAGACTGGAGAGTGAGGTTTGTGAATTGTGCTTTCTGCGCTACTACTTGTTAGGGAGTTTTAATGGCGCATCTGAATTCGGCAATTTGTGTTCTTTCTTCCGCTCTCTCAGTTGTTCTTTGGATTCGCTGGATTCAATTCGTCGTCAGAAAATGAGAAAGAAAAACTAATTAATTATTGTTAAATTTCAGGAGAGGCCCCCTTTCTCCAACGGTCACATTTTCTTTGCGCTGAAATGACGGTCTTATCCTTACTAATGTTTCGTTTCAGCTTGAAGCAAGAGGAGAAAAAGGGAAAACGACCGCACACCACCCAAAAGCCTTGATTAAATGCAATGCACAAAAGGCCTTAATTAAATTTAGCGTTATTAAATATTTAATTACGGTTTCCATTCGTAAGTAATAAATTGAGTCAGCAGGTGACACGTGACAAGATGGGTGACGTGGCATTAACTGGTGGAGGAAATTGCACCGCTGGCTAACGCTCGGTCAATTTTGTCTCCACCCCCAGAAAAAATTCCCCTCCTTGTTTTACGTTTTTGTTTCCCAGAAATTATGAGAGCCATACATTAGATTGCATTAAGGAGAAAGAAAAAAGGAAAATGGCGAAAGAATCAAAGTTAATTTTAGTTCCGAAATCAGACAGACGGAGGAGAAGGAAGGATTCCGACGAACAATCTATCATTCGGATCAATGGCGTTAAACCTGAGCGCCGCTTCTCTTTCTCAGATCGCTTCGTCGTCATCGTCGCCATCCTCTTCAGCTTGCGGACATCATTTCGTGTTCTTAAAACCCAAGCACAATCCGTTGAAGCTCCGGCAGTTTTCTTCTTCCAAGGCGTTTGTTCAGGCAGAGAGCACCGAGAGTGGCTCTTCGGATCCTCAGTTGTCGTCTTCCCTTTCCTCTTCTCCTGGTATGTATGTCTCTTCTCAATTTCATCCTTGCTAGGGTTTGAACATAAGTTAATTAGCTTGCTAGGCTGCAAAATACTTTGATACTGCATGAGTAAGCATTTGATTAGTATTCATGTGAGCGAACCTTTATTTATGTTTTCAATGTTTTCTTTTCCATTTGAAGAATCGGTGTCCTCGTCACGTTCTCAATTGGATCTCTTGGAACAACTTACATCTGGTACCGGTAAGCAATATGTCGTGTGTTTACGATATCTTATTAAGAAAACCAGAGTAAAGGAAGATACAAGCTGATTATGAGATGATCCAGGTTATGACAGTGATAGTAGTTCTTACCAACTCACGATCCGTGACCAGCTCGCTCGGTTGGCTGATGATAGAGACGACGACTTCAGCATTCAGCTGGGTAAGAATCTGAAGAAGGTCAGTCCCAAGTTCTTAACTACTTCCCAGAAGAGAAACATTAAACGACAAGCTTACTTGAACGAAGTATCAAAGAGAAATGACTCTGTTTTCTTTGCCACTATTGGAGCCTTTGTCATTCTTCCACCTGTGATTATCTTGGGAATTGCCATAGCTTTGGGTTATGTTCAGCTATTCCCATAGGCAGATTAGAATGTATGTTTCTTGTTTACATATTTGTATAGCCAAATGGATGTTAATGAAATTACTAGTTTCATACTCCTTTCTCTGCTGTTCCCATTTACCATATACTCTTCAGTATTCTGCTTAAACCCTTCTTCTTGAATGGAGTGATCTACTAACCAAGAAAGCTCCTTGACATAACCTAAGTTAGAATGACCAAGAAGCATCTTAACAGGAGCTGATGTGCTTGTATGCTACTGGGGATACCTTCCAAGTTTCTCCAACTGGCATACTTAGGTGCTCTACACGAATCTTACTATTGGCAGTGCTGCAATAGCTAAAGGGTCAAAGAATACTAGAGGTCTTTTTCCTTTTCCCAAATTCTTATCTGAGAAATTGGATTCCACGGTGAGTAGCAGAATGAAAAAGAGTGTGGGAGCCGATACATTTGAGTGCTTCTCTACAGTAGCATATTCATGATGGCACTTGGATCTTTAACTGTGGTCCAAAAACTGATAGAATTTCTTCATGGTGGGGAACATATGTGTTTATAATTATATTCAATTCCAAATACTGAAAGAATTCTCTGCTAACACCAGATAGAAACAAAAACTAAAAGCTATACTGATTCTTGTGCCTTGGAAAATGATCGTGTCTTGGGATCTCCTTCTGGAGAAATAACCACTTTCTCCATGGGTCTTACCAGGTCATTCCCCAGGATGACTCTTTGTCTTTTGATATAAACCCATTTGTCCTGCAACAGGTACAAGAATGCCAACACACAGACCTCAACTGTGAGTGCTATAATCCATACTCTTATACTCATTGATGTCTTCTGATGGTATGCTAGTAATCCTGTATACATGTTGATGATTCCCAGTATACACAATGTTGTCCCACTCATCCAGTGTACACAAAACCAGAAGCTCCTTCCCTTAGATCCCCTGCATGGCAATTCAAATTAAAGTATTAAACTTCCAAGATTTAGCTTGGAGTGATTATATCTAGTGGTTTAAAGAGGTTGTTTTGGTGGGGCAATTCATCAGTTTAGATATCATAAGTTATTATATCTTGCTTTGGAGGGATTTTGGTACAATTCAACCACCCTATATCATGAAGGGTGGGCCTTTCTTTTATTTTCCGCTGGAATAGTCCCAACCCTTTTCATCATTTGGTTTGGTGATGGGTTTACCTTGAGGGCCTTATGAACCCTAGTAGAGCTTGCAGCCATATTATACCGTAGAGGGATAATCCAAGTCTTTGATGATCATTATTGAAAGTGTTGCTGAAGTTCTTGAAAGACATTACTGCTCCTGCTGTAGAAAGAAGTACAGAAACCACCTGCCGACCAATAAATTTACCATTCAGTGCATCATTTTTTAATATTTTAAAGATACATGAGTAAATTATTTAACTAAGGAGGGAAAGTAGTATTAAGTGTCTAACCCTACTGAAATAATGACACTTTAGTGCAAGTTTAGATTTAGTATCATATCTTTACTTCTATCACAAGGAATGATTTTGATCTAACCACCAGACTGTAAGGCTATCCATAAACTAATTGCTAGATAGGAAACCCTTTTTTAGTCTCGTTTTCCATCATTTGAACCCAAAATGGGGTATAAACCTACCCACTAGACAGATTAAAAGCTTAAGCACCGATTACTTCTAGTTTTTATTTTATAGTTTTTTAAACTGCAAGTGGGTATGGAAAAGCTAAAATTGTGAATTGGCAGCATGAATGAAGGAATGCAACAGGGAAAAAGCTGAAGAAAAAAATTGAAAAGAAACCTGCCTGTGAAATTGAATGAACATAGAACAGAATCTTGAGCCTTCTTCCACATTCCTCTCTGTGTGACATTCTGATAGCTAGTATCCCAACAGGCATCAGGAACCCAATTGAAGCCCATAGCAGAAACCCATGTACTCTTATCTCAAACAGCAGCTTCTGACTCAATTGCTGTCATAAAATTCCGCAGGAAAACGAGCTTAGCCGAATTCAAAACGAGAATAGGGGGGGAGGAGAATTGAGCTATTGTTTCAAGTACCTTGTGATGATTGTGACCGCTGCTTAACGAATGATTGCTTGTGGGTTTAACATGTTCTTGAGATGAACTAACGATTGGCAGAACAGCTACAACAACGAGAAGAATGCAGCAGACGGTGATTGATGAAGCCAGACTCTGCAGCAGCTGCATAGCTCTATGAAAAGGCAAAGGCAGTCTACCCAACTGGTATATCTCTAACTCCCAGTCTCTGCAAATCTGTGTGTGAAGGGAAGAAGTAAGAACTAAAGATGCTGGCTTTTGGTTACTCTTACACCAGAAGATATAACCTCAGAAAAGTTGGCTCATTTATTGGACTAAAGGGAAAGTGAGGGAAGAAGGTGGGTGTCATTTTCAAACAAAATTTGCAGTTACTATGTAATTAGAGAAATGCATGGAAAGTAGGAATGGAGGTGGGGATAAAGTATATAGAACCTTTATTTGGGAGTCAATATGGGAAGGATGGGAGAAGGGTTTTTGAGATTTTCCAAAGGAAAGATGATTGGAGGTTGAAATTTTGTGTTTAACAATGTGGGGGTAATGGCAATTGCAGAATGGAAGAATTGTATTGTAGCTGTACAAAGAACAGTGGGAAGAATACAGAGATGCAGAATGTGTTATCTTCTCTGACACTCTCGCACTGAGAACTGAGAAGGGGTCGGTTGATGGTGGCATGATGAGTGGTAGTATGGAACGAAGTGAAGTGCACCAACTCAGCAAACCATTAAGGGACAGACAGAACAGAATACAGCGATATAGACCTTTTGTTTCTTTATGTTTGTTTTTGGGGCAACTATTCATCGGCACTTTGGGGTCTCACTATGATAGGAGAGAGCTATTGAGCCTTATCATTTGACTTTTTTTCTACTTTAGTCTCTTTGAAGATTTAGCTACTTGGATTGTTATGAAAATCTTAGAAATTTTAGTGTTTACTTTAGTAATCTTTTTTTTTTTGGTTTAACTATGCTTTTGAACAGGATGAGATTTGATTGTTTTGAGGTATATATTTTCACCATCACATTGTTATGGTTGGTCAATCCCTTTGAGATTGAGCTTTGATATAAAGATATAGAATGGTTATTTGAAAAATAGTATTTTAAACAGTATTTTAAAAATCGTATTGGTATGAATGGTTATTTGACCCTTGCTTTTCGACTGGGTTTGGGTTCTTTTTTGGATTGCTATTTGGCTTTTTGACCCCGTTTTTGTAGAGGGATTCCGTGGGGAGGTTTGTACAGGGTGGGGTGGTTTGTATAGTGTTGGGTTTTGGATGTTGGGTCTGGTTGTTTCTCTTTTGGCCAAAGGCAGTGGGTGGGTGCATCTGGGGGCGGTTTGTGTCCCGGTGATGTGGTTATTACTTTTTGTATCTAGATTTGTTCATATATTTGATTTATCATTCATTAAAAAAAAACTACTTATCAAGACGAACGAACTGGTATAACTTTGATATGATTATAGTTTAGCTATAATTCAACTGTGATTTATAATAACTTAAGTGGCTGAACTAAGTTATTATTAGACTTAGCTATTTAAATTGATTGGTACCGTTTTCAAAACCAATAACTTTTTAAGTTTCAATGTCAGTTTTTTATCAAGGATGAAAGATGGTCTCAACCATATAACTATTTTCTTATGTAGATTTAGCATTGGTCCCAAATTTGATCCGATGCACTTTTGTTCGTGCCTGCTCGCTTAAACAATGAAGGTGAAGTTGTTTCGGTCACTTGAGTTTTGCTTGGGTCATCTAACCAGATCAGAGTCATCCGGATTTTTCGACCCAATCTAGGTGGTTTGCCCTCGTGTGCCATCAACTTTGACTTAACGCACGATAATTCAAATTTTGTATTTGTTAAGATAATCCAAATTGAAAAGTAAGACCAATTTGTAAAACATTAAAATTTGAAAAGATCGACCAAATTGAAACACAAACACAGTAGACAAAAGTCTCTCCACTTCCAATTCTGAATTCGCGTGTCTATAGTGTGTAGACGATGTCGTTTAGAGAAGAATAGGGTCCCATGTGCCAAATGTGAACAGCATATTGTTGCACTACTCTTTGTCACGGTGCAATTGTGAAGAATGTCACTTAAACAAACACACGTGCTGCATGTATAATCTCACTTAAACAGAGAACAGTCTTTGTTAGTTAGTATGCAAGAAGGTTAATTAACCTTTATTTCACGTGATAATCATAACTACTAGAAGCTAATAATATCATTATCCCATATGACAATTTCACACCACATTATTTTATTACTAATTAGTACCATGTCCCTTCTTTCTAAACTTCAATTAATATAATAAAGGGAAAATTACATTTTGGCCTCAATACTTTGCCAACTTAACCAGATAGCCTCATATACTTTAACCACTTTGCCGTTTGGGTCACTCCGTTCCAACTTTCATCTTCATGACATTAATTGATACGCATTCGATAGACAACGTCAGCTCCAATAGTCATGCATTAACTTACTAACATATTTTAATTCAGAATATATATCTACTAATCTTCTAATACATTAAAGCATTTTCGCTTTTTTTCAGTTGACACGTCAGCGTTTTGGAGATTTTAGAGCTTCTCCTTCATTCTAGGAATGAGGGTATTTTGGATAAAAATCGATTTTGGCAAACAAAATTTTTTGATTCTTTTCTCACGAACAAGGATCGAACTCTCAACCTCATGTTTAAGAGACAAAGTGAACAACCAACAATGCCACACCTAATGATTGGAGTAGTTTACCATTTAATCAAAGAAAAGTTGCAGTGTTTTCAACGTAACAACAATAAAGCATAATTATAATGCTTTTATTTATTATATTCCAACAATTGATAACAAATTTATAATTTTTTACCAACATATGAATTAAATTATTATATATTAAAAAGTAGAAAAAATTCAACCACACTTCTAAGTAATCTAAATAAAAATAAAAATAAATATTTTTCGGTAAAATATTAACACAAAAAATCGGCCAATGGGCTGTCTACAGTTATTTTTTAATTCTTTGGCAGGTATATCTTTAATTTTTTTAAATATCTTTAGGTTTTTAAATTTCAAATTATATTTTCTATTACATGTCAACAATGACGTGGTAAAATTGCCAAAAAAATACACCGCTGACGTTAGTAGGACTGCTCCGAACCCGTATTAAAGTAATGAGTTCACTTTGTAAAGAATTTAAAATTTAGGAGGTACGAAGACACTCGACTTAGTTTGGAGAGGATAGGAAGCCCCGTGGCCAACTCGAAGGGGCTGTGTCCAGACGTACTAAATATTTAATATTTTAAATATTTATCTTATGTTGAAGTCGGCCAACAGGCCGCGACTAATCTAGTATATATATATACATATATAAAAGCACCCCCCTCTTTATTCCTTCCTCCTTAACTCTAGCTATTCAACCAATAGAAAAATTCTGATTTATTTAATTTTCCTTTAAATTTTCTTTTTTCCCTTTTCATGTCTCTCCCACGTTTCAACCTATGAAAACAATCTTTTTTTTTTGAAAGTTGAAAACAATCTTCTTATTTCATTTTTAATATTCACTAATCAGTTACTAATTTACTTATGAGTTACTATAGTAGTATTTTTTATATTTTAAGTTGACTATTGCTTTCTTTGTTTGTTTTAATCCAAGATGATCAATTAACAATACATAATAGAATTGTTCCCATTACAATATGATAAATTATTACATTTTAAGGCAATTATTACTTTAAAATATGTAACTAATTTTTTTATGAATAATATGTATCTAATTATTAACTAATTGATTACTTTTAACATACAACTATCCTCCACAATAAGGGGTAATCAAGCTTTTTCCTTCCAATATAAATGCAAGAAACATCTTCAACTAGGACATCAACAATAATACAGATTTTACCAAAACAACAATAATATACAGAGTTTCAAAATTATGCATTACTAATGATATAATTTGTTGGATCATATGAATTATTTATTAAATCAATATGATGCAACTTTGCTAAAATTATGGTTCAATCACGGTTCACCAATAATTTATAGAAATTTGAGAGGTTGAACCAAATTAGACTTACTGATTTGATCGTCTACTATGATTATGAAAACCATGTTGATATCTCTATATCTACAAAATTATGACTATTTTTATGAAAAGTAAGAAAAATATGTATAGTATAAACAAAGAGAAAACATAAAAGTAGGGAGTGAAGAATAATTTATAATGTATGTATTTAATACAACAACGAGTACTATTTATATGATAAAATTATAACTTATAGATGACTAATATGATTATCATTCACCAAGAATTAAAAAGTATATAAAGACATTGATTTTCATGATCAACCTAGGAGTTTTATAATGTAAATAATTAACAGTCAAAATCCAATTATTTATAACAAGTACATATATTTTGATTTTGACGGCTGCAAATTGGTGTTTATGTATTCTCCCCTATTGTTAATTTTAGGAATTTTACCAATTAAACCATCATTAAAAAAATTCCTCAACACTCAAAAATTATGAAATATTCATGTAATTGTTGTGGATTTAGTAGTTTAAATTGGAATTCAAAATAGGTTTTAACTTATGTATTATTTTAATTCTTCAAATTGTTTAGAATTTGAGTAATTAAATGGTTAATTTTTAGCTTCCTTTTGATCATGTTACTAGATTAGCAATGGGTGCCCACGGGTCCGGATACCACGTATCCACTACCCACCGTTTAATATACGGGTATTACCCGTACCGTATCCATCCCGCGAGACTAAATGGGTACAAAATCTAAACCATCCCCACCCCAAAATGGGTATTGGGTAAACCTGCTACCCATCAGATGAACGCCAAATCTCTTTGCATATGGATTACATAGAAATTTCGAGATGGAGCTACAATTTTTAGAGCAATAGGGTTTCGTGATGGAACGAAAGACTGATCGATTGAAAAGTTAAAGTGAAGAACTAAATTCATAAAGAAGAAATTGGGTTTGGTACGTTAAACATAGATGACAACGTCATTTCATATTGGGTACCTATCGAGCTGGGTATGGGAATGATACCTTCAAACCCATCCCCACCTCTTACCCGCTCTAGCTGGGTACGGGTTTGCCCATACCCGTCAAATCTACCCAGTTAATGGATGATCTCCGCCCAAATCAACTAGATTTTGGGTGGGTATCACGTTCTCGGGTACCAATTGCAAAACCTACATGTAGTTTAATATATACTATTTTGTTAACACTTCGAAGTGTAAGTTCATAAATACTCATTCCTAATAATAAAATAATTGGTGTAACAATTCAAATAAATTTTCAGTAGTAGCTAATTTTTAAAAGAATTTTCATATTTATTTCACCAAAGTATCAATCTAACATATTAGCTACACTGCATATTTATTAGAATTATTATAATTATGTACACATATGTGTAGGAAATGCAAAAATAGTTTGATGTCTCTTCAAATTGAGATTAAAGAACATTCACAAATCACACATGCATGAATCTATTTTCAGTGTACATGAATAGAGACAAAACTAGCATATCATGCATGAACCCCATGTATGGTAGTTTTAGTAGATATCAACGTCGTCAACTTTGTTACATAATTATGATTTCAAATCCATTAATGAATGACATAAATTTTATTATAATGTTACATTATATTACAGAATATGATCGGTGTGATGTTACAAATTACAATACATTATAGAACCTGATTGGGATAACAATCTCGCATAACACACTTGCAGATAATGTTAAATAGTGAAGGTATTATCCCATATTTTGCAATATATATATTTCTTAGTAGCATTATTTATTTATAAAAAAATTATATTTTCCCTTTGATTTAAGTTCTATTCTACTAATTTTTAAAGAAAACTTTCTATCTATAACTAATCACATAACAAATAATTCTTGCAATTAATATTATGAATGACTGGTGACTTTCACAATAGTTATAATTTGAATGGTTAGATATATTGAGTATTAGTTAGAGGTAACACAATATTGTTTTGTATTATGTGAATTTAACAAAGTATAGAACGTTGAGATCGAGTGGTATAAATTAATAAATTATGAATAGGGAGAAAATGAAAATGTTGTTTTTAAAAAGCTATATTATATTATTTATATATATATGATATATATATATATATATAAATAATGGATAACTTAGCTGAAATAATGAAAGGACCTAAAATGCAAAGTGACCGGACTCAGAGGGAGTAAAAAAAAAACTTTATAGCATAGGGATATAGGGGCTATATGTTAAGTTGGCAAAGTAAAGGGGGTGTAAAGTGATATTTTCCTATAATAAACAATTCTGGTGGTTGTGATTTGTGAAATGGACACTGCAACTGCACATAATTATGACTATTTTTTTTTTTTTCTGAATTTGAAACAATCACATTCTGCAAAGTCTCCTGCGTATGTTCCCTAAGTCTGGAAAATTAAACCAGTGTGAGAAGTCGGTTATGTTTAGGTGAAACTGGGCCCCTGTTGATTGGTTGAGTGGAGGTCAAGCAACACCTGAATCTATGAAACAAACAGGAAGATTAAAGCTCTAGTAGTTAAAATTATTGCAGAGGTTATAACTTGAATATGTGGTTTCAATGTCAGTTTGTTGATGCTAAGATTGGTTGGGAGATAGTTTTGAATGCCATGCCATGTTCATCGAATCATCAACACTACGATAGTAGATTTTATTAGCTGACATAAGAAATATTACGGGATGTTTGGTTGATGGAACTGGGTCATAATTCTCGCCCATTGGAAATTGACCTAAATAATTGCACTAGAATTCTCAGTGAGTCGGGAATTGAAATCCAATTCCAACAACAAAACCACCCCTATGTCATCCTAACATAATTAATCTCAACCATGGATTCCTTTGTTTTCTTGTTTTTATTATTTAAGGCAGTTTATTGTCTTAATTATATGTAATTAATAATTATCTCCAATATTTGTTTTCCTTTTATTCCTTACCTCAATTATCCTCACCTTACATGTAATTTATTAATAATATTAACCTATTTAACTCCTTGGTAGTACAGCAGTACAACTAAACTAAACCCTTCCGTCGGCAACATTCTAATCGTCATATGTTTCTTAACTGGTTCAGATATTCTAATGTCTCATAAACAACAAAAAAATATTAGTATTGGACAAGAAGGTACATGGTTCAATGAATTCAAAAAGATCATAAAACCCTTATTATTTGAAACACCACTTTGAAATCATAACCTAGAAAAATCGCAAAACCCTTGCTTTATGAAACCTTTATTTCGAATCCTAACCTAGAAATACTAGTATTGACATCAAATTCACTAAACTAATTACTAGAAAATACTAGCATTGACATGCACTCCCATTATTAGATCATCCCACCTCAAAACACTAATATTGACTTCTATTCACATATTTTAGAGTCAACATCGAGTTAAGAAAATCACAAATCACATAACTCCTATTTTGTGAATCCTAATTTCAAATCATAATGCAGAAATACCAGTATTGAAACAAATTTTCATTATAGATCATCCCACCTCAGAATACTAGTATTGGTTTTTATTCACATGTTTTGGAGCCAATACCTGGTTAAAAAAAACTCTCAAATCACAAAACCCCTGTTATGGGGGAACTAGGGAAGGTTAGTGGGAGAAGTCATGGCAGTAAAAATTAGGCCACCAAAAAGTAAAAATGAATTAAATAAGGGGTCGTTAATGTCTGTTTAGTGTTTCTTTTCCACAATTGCTAGATTTGCTCTCAGCTGATCTAATGGTCATGAATAGACTATGTCTAGGAATATATTATGTTTAGGAGTCATAAAATTTCTTATGTCAGCATTTGCTCCCTACTACGATCGGGTTAATCGACGCATTTTGGTGGTCCACAAATTATCATTTAATTAATGTTATTAATGTTGCCCAAACCCATGCAAATATGCATGGTTGGCGACAACAAACAAATTGAGAGCTCCCTAAATATCAAACTAAAAACACATAGGGTGGGTAAGTACAAAAGGTAGCATAAGCAGTAAGATTCTCAACCCAAGTGGAATTGTGTTTTTTCATAGTTAATAGAAAATTTAATTTTTTTGTGAATCTTTTTTAATCCCTAGCTCAACTAGCTCTTACAATGATTCCACCTCCCAAACAGCTCATGAATCATCGGGCTTATGATATGATAATGTACTCCAGAAACTAACACATTGTTGTTAATATGAATGAATGTGTTGCCAAATAAAATGTGCCTCTCAAACTGACACTAACCAATTGTTGTTAAATATGATTGAATGTGTAGAAAAAATAAAATGCAGCGAGCGTGGATCAAACACCCAACCTTTAGATCTCCAGTCTTACGCTCTCTCAACTGAGCTATCTACCCTAGATAACTATAATTTCTCATGGTCATAGTAAATACGTGTACTACAGACACTACCACATTGTCATTGAATATGAAAACAAAATGCAGTGAACGTGGATTGAACACGCAAACTTTAGATCTTCATCTAACGCTCTCCCAACTGAGCTATCCACGCTAGATGACTTTAAAAATGCACTTTCTTTGTATATATAACTGTAAATTCTCATGATCATAGTGATTACATGTACTATATACACTACCACATTGTCGTTGAATATGAAAACAAAATGCGGTGAGCAGTGGATCAACACGCGACCTTCAGATCTTCAATCTGACGCTCTCCCAACTGAGCTATCCCGCTAGATGAGTTTACAAATGCATTTACTATATATATATAACTAAACTTTCTCTTGGTCATAGTGTATACGTGTACTACCGTCTACAGACACTAACACACTGTCACTGAACAAGAATGTGAAAATAAAATGCGGTGAGCGTGGATCAAACACGCGACCTTCAGATCTTCAGTCTGACGCTCTCCCAACTGAGCTATCCCCGCTAGATGAGTTTACAAATGCATTTACTATGTATATATAACTAAACTTTCTCTTGGTCATAGTGTATACGTGTACTACCGTCTACAGACACTAACACACTGTCACTGAACAAGAATGTGAAAATAAAATGCGGTGAGCGTGGATCAAACACGCGACCTTCAGATCTTCAGTCTGACGCTCTCCAATGAGCTATCCCGCTAATGAGTTATAAATGCATTTACTATGTATATATAACTAAACTTTCTCTTGGTCATAGTGAATACGTGTACTAGTACAGACACTAACACATGTCACTGAATATAGAATGTGAAAATAAAATGCGGTGAGGTGGATCAAACACGCGACCTTCAGATCTTCAATCTGACGCTCTCCCAACTGAGCTATCCCGCTAGATGAGTTTACAAATGCATTTCTATGTATATATAACTAAACTTTCTCATGTCATAGTGAATACGTGTACTACATGCACACTACACACTGTCGTTGAATATGAATGTGAAAATAAAATGCGGTGAGCGTGGATCAACACGCGACCTTCAGATCTTCAGTCTGACGCTCTCCCAACTGAGCTATCCCGCTAGATGAGTTTACAAATGCACTTTCTCTTATATATACTAAACTTTTCTCATGCTCATAGTGTATACGTGTACTACAGTTACAGACACTAACACACTTCGTTGAAAATGAATGTGAAAATAAAATGCGGTGAGCGTGGATCGAACACGCGACCTTCAGGATCTTCAGTCTGACGCTTCCCAACTGAGCTATCCCCGCTAGATGAGTTTACAAATGCACTTTCTCTTTTATATAACTAAACTTTCTCATGATCATAGTGAATACGGTTACTACATTAGCACTACACACACTGTCGTTGAATATGAATGTGAAAATAAATGCGGTGAGTGGATCGAACGACTTGATCTTCAGTCTGACGCTCTCCCAACTGAGCTATCCCGTAGATGAGTTACAAATGCACTTTCTTATTATATGCTAAACTTTTCATAGCCATAGTGTATACGTGTACTCAGTCTACAGACACTAACACACTATCGTTAAACATGATGTGAAAATTAATGCGGATGCGACCTTCGGTCTTCAGTCTGACGCTCTCCCAATGAGCTATCCCCGCTAGATGAGTCTACAAATGCACTTTCTCTGTATATATAACTAAACGCTCTCATGATCATAGTGAAAACGTGTACTACATGCACACACACACTGTCGTTGAATATGAATGTGAAAATAAATGCGGTGAGCGTGGATCAACACGCGACCTTCAGATCTTCAGTCTGACGCTCTCCCAACTGAGCTATCCCCGCTAATGAGTTTACAAATGCATTTCTTTATATATAACTAACTTTCTCTGGCATAGTGATACGTGTACTACCGTCTACAGACACTAACACACTGTCATGAAACAAGAATGTGAAATTAAATGCGGTGAGCGTGGATCAACACGCGACCTTCAGATCTTCAATCTGACGCTCTCCCAACTGAGCTATCCCGCTAGATGAGTTTACAAATGCATTTACTTGTATATATAACTAAACTTCTCATGATCATAGTGAATACGTGTACTACATGCACACACACACTGTCGTTGAATATGAATGTGAAAATAAATGCGGTGAGCGTGGATCGAACACACGACCTTCAGATCTTCAGTCTGACGCTCTCCCAACTGAGCTATCCCCGCTAGATGAGTTTACAAATGCACTTTCTCTATATATATAGCTAAACTTTCTCATAGCCATAGTGTATACGTGTACTACAGTCTACAGACATTAACACACTATCGTTAAACATGAATGTGAAAATAAAATGCGGTGAGCGTGGATCGAACACGCGACCTTCAGATCTTCAGTCTGACGCTCTCCCAACTGAGCTATCCCGCTAGATGAGTTTATAAATGCACTTTCTTTGTATATATAACTAAAATTTTCATGATCATAGTGAATACGTGTACTACAGACACTAACACACTATCGTTGAATATGAATGTGAAAATAAAATGCGGATCGAACACGCAACCTTCATATCTTCAATCTAACGCTCTCCAAACTGAGCTATCCCCACTAGATGAATTTACAAATACACTTTCTCTGTATATATAATATATGACTAAATTTCTCATGATCATAGTGAATATGTGTACTACATGCACTAACACACTGTCGTTGAATATGAATGTGAAAATAAAATGCGGTGAACGTGGATCAAACATGCGAGCTTCAGATATTCAGTTTCATACTCTCCCAAGTGAGTTATCCCGCTATATGAGTTTACAAATACACTTTCTTTATATATATAACTAAAATTTCTCTTGGTCATAGTGAATACGTCTACAACATACACTAACACACGCCATTTTTTTTTTTTTTTGGATAAGTGTCTAACACACCGTCGTTGAATATGTATGAGCGTGAAATAAATTGCAGTAAACATGGATCAAACATGCGAGTTTCAAATCTTCAGTCTTACGTTCTCTCAACTAAACTATCCCGCTATATGTGTTTCCAAATACTTTTATATATAACTAAAATTTGTATTCAACTTTCTTGTACATATATAAGAAAAATTTGTAATACTAAGATTTTGTATTATTATAGGATCTTTAATGTACAAACTCTCACATGGTTTAGCAACATAACACAAAACACAATACAAATCCTTAGTAGATGTTATTCGAATGTTCTTTTAGCCATTAGAAGCTGTTATACAAATTCAAGCTTCACTCTTACAAACTGATTGACTAAGTTCCATATTTTAATAGGGAGAATAAAAGAAAGACTCTTATCAACATGAACACAACAAGTTTGGATTCCAAACGTAGTTAAATTCTACTGTCTTCTGATCAACTCATTTCGCCGCGTCTCTCGCACTTGCAGTTGCATAGACGAGTTCTCAAACTTGCCATACCACCTGCAATTCTCAGCCATGATCAAGATTTCAGCATAAAGTCTCAATCTTCTTCTCCAGTATCACAGAACAAGTATTGAAGAAGGAAATCATCTTATCCCCAAGGAGCAAACCAAATGACTTTTCTCTTCATTCTCCGGAATCTGGAGCTCGAACTCTTCTGCAAATGGCTTGAACACGACATCCACCTTCGAATCATCAACTTCATCCCACGTTGGCGGATCCACTGCACCGCCAATCA